>JAWDGP010001563.1:257500-258501 GCA_033675545.1 Elysia crispata
CAAAAATACGCTAAATCATTTTTTTCTTTTTTTAATGCTCCGCGTGGCTCTGTTTGCGATCTATTTTTTTTTTTTTTTAATAAATGTTTTTTACTTGACGTGTCCACGCTCCCTCTAGTGGGTTTCAAAAGTTCAGCAAAATTTTTAAAAAATTGCGCCCAGCTCTCATCCCTGTATAATTAAACAATGTCCTGAACCATTGTCAGACTTTAGCTTTGGACAAGTTGATAAAAATTGTTTTGTCAGGTTCTGATTTGTGTAAATCAAAGTCTAGGCCTACCTTCACTTTTTCTTGATTTAATGGCTTATGAAATTCATAATTACGTACAGAGCTCTGTGGACTAGGCTGAGGTAAGGCCGCAGAGAGAAAGGGGATCATGCATAAGCAAGATTTATACATCAATATTATTTTATTTTACCGTATCCTTAGGTACACATACTATATTGGTGATGCTAAACTGAGCGCGCGAACGCATCTAAATTAGATGTAACTAATAGACGGTATCCCAAATAAATTTCAGCGAGAGTTACCTTCCTTGAAAGACTGGCAAACACAGCCTGGGATTAAGCTTAATAATTAGTTTTTAAAGTAGAAATTATTGTTAAGAGACGGAAACTACTGAATTTTAAATATAGGTTACATCTAGACATTATAGAATCATAAACAGGTAAAATTATTAATAATAAAAAAAAAACACAGTGTAATATATGAGAGGCGTTTGTGGCGCTCCATTTCTATCGCATGCCGGCCATGATTTCTTGCCTCTCTCTCTCTCTCTCTCTCTCTCTCTCTCTCTCTCTCTCTCTCTCTCTCTCTCTCTCTCTCTCTCTCTCTCTCTCTCTCTCTCTCTCTCTCCTTTCTCCCACCTCTCTCTTTCTCCTTTTTCCTTTCTTTTTTCTCTCTCTTCCTCTCTCTTTCTCTCTCTCCTCACTCTCTTTCTCCAACTATCTCTCCTCTCTCTCTTTCTCTTCCTTTTTCTCTCCCCCTGTCTTCCTGTCTC
>JAWDGP010001564.1:2500-13608 GCA_033675545.1 Elysia crispata
GAATCATATGTTTTTGCTTCTTCATCTAAACCTGATAATACATGCATTTTTTCCCCTTCCTTTTTATTTGAAAATTCTAAGGTTTAAACTCTATTATTATTTTTTTTTTCATCCAGAACTCATTAATTTTATACGTAATTTTTTTTTTATTATTTGAACATTCTAAGATTTGAATTATATGTTTTTATTTCTTCAACCAAAAGTCATATATGCACTATTTTGTCCTATTTTTTTTTAAATATCTGAGATTTGAATTGTATCTCTTCGTTTTTTTTTTTCACCCATAACCCATTTAAACGCAATTGTTTCCTTCTATTTATATTTGAAAACTCTAAGATTTGAATCGAACCTTTTTTTCTCTCAGAACTGCGGCGACGTCTCTCCAACGACACTTTCTCCAGACGTCTCTCCGAGCAACTCCTGCGATGAGGGAGAGGGCGCGACGTGAGTAGAGAAATAAAACCATGCGAAAGGGACACACACCGTGCTCATAACGTCTCTCTATTCATCCTTTATTCCAGGCTCTTGTCTCTTTCGATTTCCATCATGTCCAGTCCTAAATGTCTTTAAATCATTAATATATAGCAAAATTCAACCTCTTTTGATCCTTGAGTAGTTCAGTTGAAAGATGTTTGTAATTTTCTAGATACAGCTTTCAGAGGAACCATAGTAAATTGTTGTGACATTCGAAATCACTTTTATTATGAAATAGTTCGTGTTGAATTTGAGGGGAAAAAATTGGCTAGAAAGCTCAACATCATCTCACATTGAACATTTTTTTTTTTTAATCTCTTATCACCCCCACCTCTTCTTTTTCTTTACCGCCTATTTTCCTCACATACTGAGAAAAAAAGCTTCTTTATTCTTCGACATCTAATAGTATGTTTGTAACTACCTCGTTGAATCTAGGGCATTGAAATGATTAAAATAAATGTTTTATACGTGGTTTTTGTTTAAGATTATGTTTAAACATGAATCGTCCGTTTATCGAAGCAAAAAAAAAAAAAGAAGAAAAGAAAAGAAAAGATTAAAAAAATATTTCTTAAAACACGTTTTATCACTTCTAAAATAACAGGCAAGCTTAGCTTATCTCGAAATTCGAGACATCTGTCAATAAAAGTAAAGCTCCCATTCCTATTAAAATATCAAAAACAAAAATTAATCTCTCTTCGTTGGCTTTGATTTTTTAAATTATTTTTTTTTTTATTTTATTTTATTATTTTTTTTGTTGTTGTTTTGAAAATTGAAATTTAGCCGAACATATAACTCCGCAGACAATATTTTTTCCTTTCCGTTTTTTTTTTTTTAACTTTTGTCTTTCTAAGGACTAGAACTCATTGAGACCTTAAAGAATAAAAAAACCCTCATGCTTTAAACTGATGAACTAATTAAATATTTAGGCCTAAATTCCCCGAGGCTGGTTGCCTTCGCGCGTCTAAAATTGAAAATGTCAGAAGGAACAAATATTGGAAGAAAATAGTTCTTTACATAATTATCTTCTGCAGTGGCAAGAGACCTTTTTCTTTTTCTTTTTCTTAGTTTTGCTGCCTCCTGTTGCAATTTTTCCGGCTTGTAAAAGAATGGGATTTGTTGGTTATTTACGACGTATATCTCCATCTCTCAATATATCACACGAGTTTTCCACCAGTGTGAGGCTCTGAAAATAAAATAGACATAAGCATCTATTTTTGAACCATACAGAGTTCGTGTTGAATTCATGAAACCTATGGAGCGCCGGCGGCTGTGGGGCTAGAGTCTCCGCCTTGATATTTGCAAGGATTTTTCAGCTCGGGTTCGAGACATACACCGTCGGTAGGTGAGTTTAGGGTCTCGCCTTGTCAGTTCCGCCCTGCCTGACGGATGCTTGAGTTTGGCGCGTTATGGACGGGCTGTGAACTTACAAAAAACCACATAAGCAAACAAAAAATAGACGAAAAATAAAATGTTAATTCCTTTGGTGTGCTTTTAGGTACAGCTTAAGAAACTGTGATTGTTTGATAGGCATACATTTTCATTTTTTTACTGACAGTACATTCATTCGGAAGCATTCACCTTAAACTTTTCGCGTGCTGGTATTCTAAGTTAGTACGAGGTAATGCGCTAAACATTCAATAGAATGTTATTATTCGGATTTGACCAGGAATGCAATTTATCACAACCATATTCACTGAAAAAATAGGACGACGTTAAATGTATCATTCTATGGATGCTTGAGTTTAACTTGTCCAGAGTAGTTATTTTTATTCAAACACGTCATCACCAATTCAACTCTAATATTGGACATGATCCATTCTTACGTTCACCAACAATTTATGTATGTATATTTATGTATGCGATTATATAATCCTGGCATGTATCCCGAGAACGATAGGTGATCTCAGCAGCCAGGTCCTACCACCATTAGAATTACTGCTTCATCCTTAATGCATGAACGGACATTCTAAGTAACCTGCTGGGTCAAGTCCGAGAGGTTTAGTCCGAGCTGGAATCACAACAAGCGCTGGCCCATCTGCTCCTGCCACTTCATTTCCTCTGCGTGTCTCTCCCCGTACTCGCTTCCATGTCTCATCGCCTTTGTCTCTTCTTTTGTTCTTACTTCCTTCCTTTTTTCGCTTTCTTCTTCTTTCTTATTCTTAGTTGCTCTTCTTTCTTTTTCGTTTTTTTCTTTTTTTTTGCCTTTTCTGTCTCTGTTTCTGTTCGTCTATGTATGTCTGTCTGCCTGCCTGTCTTTGGCTCTTTCTCTCTCTGTCTCTGTCTGTCTCTGTCTGTCTGTCTCTCTCTATCTCTCTCCCTGTCTCTCTTTCTCTCCCTCTCTCTTTCTACCTACCTACCGTTTCTAATCTCCATCTTTTGTTCACGACAGTCTATCCGCATGTCTTCCTATAGCCTTATTTGTCTGTCCGCTCGTGCTCGTAGAAAATTTTTAATATAGATGGTCAATCCTCAAACAAGGCGCGACCTATGATAGGAATAACAAAGGCGTTGGCAATTTGACACCATCTTGAAAAGATGCGATGCTTTTAAATTGTTTTCTCTCTCTCTCTCTCTCTCTCTCTCTCTCTCTCTCTCTCTCTCTCTCTCTCTCTCTCTCTCTCTCTCTCTCTCTCTCTCTCTCTCTCTCTCTCTCTCTCTCTCTCTGTCTCTCTCTCTCACTCTCTCTCTTTCTGTCTCTCTCTCTCTCTCTCTCTCTCTCTTTCTCCCAGTTTTCTCCTACCTTTTTTTTCCCTTTAAAAGAAATACACACACACTCTTAGATTATACGAAGACGCAGTTTGAAAAGGTCGTAGACAATAATTTCTTTCCTGTTTTGTTTACTTATTTAAAGACAGTGTTTTTGTATCATTTAATCTTTTATTATTATTATAATTATTATTATTATTACTATTATTATTATTATTATTATTATTATTATTATTATTATTATTATTATTATTATTATTATTATTATTATTATTATTATTATTATTATTATTATTATTATTATTATTATTATTATTATTATTATTATTATTATTATTATTATTATTATTCTTATTCTTCTTATTCTTCTTATTCTTCTTCTTCTTCTTCTTCTTCTTCTTCTTCTTCTTCTTATTATTATTATTATTATTATTATTATTATTATTATTATTATTATTATTATTATTATTATTATTATTATTATTATTATTATTATTATTATTATTTTTATTATTATCATTACGTCTACTACTACTACTACTACTACTACTACTACTACTACTATAGTAGTAGTAGTAGTAGTAGTAGTAGTAATCTAGTATTACCATTATCATCATCACCATCCTCCTCCTCCTCCTCCTCCCCGTCATCATCACCATCATCACCATAATCACAATTATTATCATAATCATTTTTTCAAACATTCCCCTCACCCAACCTCTCCTCCTCCTCCCCCCAGTAACATAGCGGAGCGCCTCAGGCGGCGGCGCAGCTCGGTGGACCTGGCCATGAACATCTACCCCGGAGACCTGCTCGTCCAGGAGCACCACAAGAAGCTCATCAAGAGGAACACCATCGCGGACTTCTACGCCGGCAGGCAGCCCAACGGCACGCCCCTCCCACCGGGTGCCGGGCCAGGCACGCCTCCTGACACTGGCGGCGGAGGGGCTGGAAGCGGGGGGCCCGACGGGGGCAAGAAGGGCAGGCAGACATTCTCACTACTCAAACTGGTAAAGGAAGAGAAATAAGTTAAGAAACAAAAATGAATGTTATAATAGAAAAATAGAAAGATAAAAGAAAAGAAACTGTTTAAACTGTTTAAAAAAAATGCCCGAGTTTCATTTAATATTTTAAATTTCTCTAGCGAACCAATCAGGTCGCTTTCTCCGGTGATTATGACAAACACCGTGAAGATCTTGTCTCGACTTTATCTATCTCTCTTCCTTTTCATCTGAAATCATAAATTATACAGGAAAAATGAAGGCCAAGTATGGTGAGTTTTTTTAATCATCGTAATTGCTATGGCTCAATAATCATGTTCGTATTCACTTGCAAGTTCACATGATTTTTATATGAAGTTATATCAGCGTGCTTCGTGCCATAAGCCCTATACTTAACCTTTGCCGGTCTTTGCAGATGTACTGTTTTGAAAAGTGGAAGAAACAAAAGCCGGCTTACAAAGCATCGCTCGTTGCGGTTAATTTGTGGTAAAACTCGTCTTTTATCTTACAGTAAAACTGGTGTTTTATCTTACGGTATAACTCGTCTTTTATCTTGCGGTATAACTCATCTTTTATCTTCTCTTTCTAATTCTCAGATGAAGACTCGCAGCAAAGAATCTCTCACTAAGTTGGACGAGATTCTCAAGAGGTTGAAGCCGTCAGAGTTTAAGGACAATCACCTGGCAGCGTACAAGGTGAGCAGAGAGATTGTCTACCTGGCCATATACCTGCTCTGTTCTTATCTTTAGATGAATGAGTTTGGAACTCTGCTCTCTGACTCTGTCTCTGTCTGTCTGTCTATGTCTTTCTGTCTGTCTGTCTGTCTGTCTGTCTGTCTATGTCTGTCTGTCTGTCTGTCTGTCTGTCTGTCTGTCTGTCTGTCTGTCTGTCTCTCTCTCTCTCTCTCTCTCTCTCTCTCTCTCTCTCTCTCTCTCTCTCTCTCTCTCTCTCTCTCTCTCTCTCTCTCTCTCTCTCTCTCTCTATCTATCTATCTATCTATTTATCTATCTATCTATCTATCTGTCAAGCAATCAATCTCTCTATTTATCTATCTATCTACCTACCTCTCTCTCTATCTCTTTGTCTCTCTCTGTATATATATATATATATATATATATATATATATATATATATATATATATATATATTTTTATATATATATATATGTATATATCTTTTCCTGCTTCTGTCTTTCTTTCTATCTTTCTCATCCTCTCTCTCTCTCTCTCTCTCTTTCTCTCACTCACTCTCTTCCTTCCTCTATTCGGGCATTAATTTTATTTCAAGCACTGCCAAATATTAATAAATACAATGTGATAGCCGCCCAAATGTTATGTTGAAAGATGCGATACCATAGAAATATACATGAATATAAGGCTCCAGTTATATTTAAAATGTGACGAGTAGGTGGTTATTTTAAACCAGAATTTGAAAGAAATTTGTGATATGAAAATTTTGTTTGACAATTTCATTTTTTCAAGGGGAAATATCTCTTCCAATAGTGAAAGGTGTAAATTGCAATCCCATCATTATTTTTCTTTGTATATTATATAATTTGTTCGATATATAGAAAACGTCTTGATTCTCTACTTCTTCTAGCCATACCTTCGTCTTTCCCCCCTCCCCCCCCCCCCCAAAAAAAAAAAAAAAAAAAAAGACAAAATCAAACGATTTTCAACATCTTTACTCGAATCTGGACTGGAAATTTCTAATGTATTATCGTGGGAGAAGTTACCTTTCAAAAAAAAATAACATCAAATTTATCTTACGAAACAGTCAAAACCAAAAAAAAAAAAAACAAAAAAAGGAAAAGAGAGAAAGAAACCTACCGGAAGAAATCGAGTGAGAAACCGGCTTATAACCAACATCCACCTGATATGCCCTGGTTGTAAGACAGTTTACAAAATTTTCTTCTCTTTCTACTTTTGTTGTTGCTGTTTTTTTTTATTTATTTTTTTTGTTCCTTAAGCCCAGTTGAGTCTGTGATAAGAGATTCCCATTCGGGATTATGCTCTGCTTGCTCCGCTAACAAAATTACTTTTTTTTTTTATCATTTCTTCGAAAAAAAAATAAAAAAAAACTCCATAAAAATATGCTCTTCCCTCAGGTTTAGGATACGGAACCTGGAAAAGCAATCTTTTCCGGAAATAAAAATAAAGGAAAGCCTGGCGTATGGGATTTTGCGAGATTAAGACAGATTTCCATAAATAGCTTGTGTGTGCCAACTTGATTCCTGTCCTCCTCCCGTTTGTTCGTTTCGCGTCGCTCGGCGGCGCCACTATCCAATTATGGTTTTTCAATCAATATCGTGATTAGGGTGGATATATTTGTTTTTCGTCTGGTCAACATGCTGAAAAAAAAAGGGAAGATCAAAGTAAAAATCCTCAATAAGGAGTAAGGAGTGTGCCAAATACTATGATGTTCTGGAATAATATTATATTATATATTCAAAATGTTTTGAGAAAAATTTCTTGTATTTTTTTTTTTTTTTTTGTTCCAGTGGTGGAAGTTATATGAAATTATCAGTATGCTCTGAGCAGATTTTAATTTTTAAGCGTTAAGAAAAAGATTAATTCTTCTTCTTTCAAATGGATTTTTTTTTCTCCAAATGCAAGTTTCCGATTTCGGACTCATTAGAAATAGTTTTGAGACTTATGGTAATTTTGACTTTAAAAAAATCTCCTCTTCTGTCGCTATTTTGAGATGGCACGAATTTTAAGATTTAGTTCAGTAGCAGAGCATTAAAAGGAAGTTTTGAACATCTCTTTCCGCTAGTTCTGCGAAAAGTAAACCTAAAACAAACTCTGAGTTGTATAATTATACCTCAATCATGTATTGTCCTCTAATCCTACAAGCTTTTAACTTTCTTCAAAGATATTGCATGTAACAACACATAAATTGCACTTCCACATTGACAGGTAATAATAAATATGTAGAGGTTTTGCGATGCATTGTAGAAATTGCCAAAAAGATTCGATTGCGATCATCGGAAAGGTACCTCTCGTCCGTCAATACTGACTATGGGTTGTAAATTCCACACAAAATCGATTTATGGTAAAACACGTTCAAATTTTCTCCAGGTCGTTTTTGCTATCTTCTTTTTGAAGACGTGGTCTGTGCTAAACTAGGACCTTATGGTTTAAAACAGCAAAGTGACGGGAAACATATTCAAGGCAATTATCGTGCGGACTTTAATGTAATTATATTAGAAGCAGTCCTCTTGAGCCTGCTCTTGACAATTTTTAATTTCAAAAAGGGGCACTTGAGAGTGAATAAATATACATATACGTTCTCCTCTTTGTTACTATTTCATGAGAGTTGAAATTTAATATCTCCTCGCATAACATAAATAACGCCCTACAACTTTAACCATTGAAACCTGCCGGAAATATCACCTTTAAACATGGAAAGGACGCAATGACACTTGTTTAGAGAAAGAGCCAGACACATAAATACGATTTTATTATTTCCACACAAAGGAAAGAATCATCTGAGGATTATAAAAGAAGCCACACCTGTTTACAACTCTCTTTTCAATTAGATACAAGCTAGATTAAATGGAAATGTTCAATGCTGCCCTTTGTCCCGCCCATTTGTACTAACTTGAGATCGAATGGATTTGTGTAATTATCATGGAAGCGGTGAGCTTCTTTGTGGGTGGAATGTTTGAAGTTTGCAGTCGTGAACAAATGCAATGGAATCAACAGATACTTTAAAAAATGCTGAAATGAACATATAAAATTTGATAAAAGCTCGGATTCGTAGAACACATTTTGCCTTTTTCTTTTCTAATGATCTTTCAAAACGGAAAAAAAAAATTATAAATATTAATGATATAATTTCTTCTGTTTAAAAAAAAAGCAAATCTATTTTTATATCTGATGATAAGTGATAATTTTATAAAACATTTTTCACCATTCGGAATCTTTGACAAAACACTTAGATCTATCTTATTTGTTTTACATTTGTTTTTCAAGGTAAGACTTTCAATATTCAACTTAAATCACTAAGACTGGCTCCTGAAAGCAAAACTGGCTTCTGAATGCAAAACATTGAATGGGATAATTTAGAAAAACGAGGGCGTGCTGGAGACAAAATCGTTACTTATCCAGGCACCCGTCCATCCTTCTACAAATGACACGATGTTTCTGTTGCTTTATTTTCTGTTTAAGAACGGCCTGAACCTTTACACTAATCCCTGATCCGTGATCCGGTGGTATCAGTGGATGATCCATGTACTTTGATCACTGATCACAGATCGTTGTTCTTCCCACCCCCCCCCCCCCCCCCTCTCCCCCAACCCCATTCCTTTCCACCCCTTCCAACCACATGAAAGGCTGGAGTGGTGAGCAAGGTTTGCTTTTTGTCTTTGGTTTTTTTTTTTTAATCATGTGTGCCGAGAATCCTCTGCTGCATATTCCGCCTCTGTTGGTCCGTTTGTTGTCTGTCTGTCTGTCTCTTTCTGTCTCTCTCTGTCTGTCTATCTCTCTCTGTCTCTCTCTGTCTCTGTCTGTCAGTCTCTTTCTGTCTCTGTCTGTCTGTCTATCTCTCTCTCTCTCTCTCTCTCTCTCTCTCTCTCTCTATCTATCTGTCTCTATCTCTATCTCTGTCTGTCTGTCTCTCTCTCTCTCTCTCTCTCTCTCTCTCTCTCTCTCTCTCTCTCTCTATTTATCTCTATCTCTGTATGTCTGTCTGTCTCTCTCTCTCTCTGTTTTTTTTTTCTTATTTATGTCTACTACTTGACATTTCTAGTGTCTGCCAGCTTATCCGTCCACTCTCCATACCTTCCTGACTTGTTCCCTGTCTCTTTGACCGCAGTGGAAACTCATTCGTATCTTTTTTTTCCCTGTAGAATCTTACCCATCATTCCTCATAACTACACAATACTTCAGTGTACTTTATCATTTACGAAAACAACATTCGTTTCGATTTACGAAACACGACATTTCGGCCTCCACCTTCATAAACCATCAAAGCAGAAGAATGAGTTATCTATCAAAGCATGCAAAGCCATCTCCTCCAGATCGAGATACAGGGCTCCGACGGCCATCATCTATCCCAGTTTACACCCGCTGCATGCAATAAAAGAGGTCTTACCACAGCCACGTCGCGACGTATTTGCCGCAGCATTGCAAGTCGAGCTATCAATTTTATGTCTGTCTAGGTTTCCTCATCCCCCAGACCCCGGCGAAAAAAAAACAAGCGCAGGTCGATTTCAGATAAGGACTTGTTTAAACAGGTTTAGTCCACAAGACGAAAAACAGTTTCGAGGAGTGGGAATGAGCGATATTGAATGGCGGAAAATTGAGAGGTTGTGATAAATTTTCTGAAATCTCGCCCCGGATCTTTCTCTGGCTAGAGAAGTCTGCAACGGATCTCGATCATATCATATCAGTACGAGTACCGTGGATTGGAGTTTGGTTTAGGAAGGATATAATCTAATGTAAATAGAATACCGGTATAAAATAGTATGTATTGCTAGGGACAGGCGTTTGAATGATCAATGTTTTTGGGTACACTGAGTTGTATATTAAATTTTGATCTTAGAGAATATGAGCGTAAAAATTTTAAGCAAACTGATTTCAATTTGATGCTAAATTTAAAACAGAATCATGTGTGTAAATGTTTTGTAGCAATTTAGTTTAAGGTCTAAGGAAGACTATAAAACAGCCTTAGGGAACGTTAAGTCATATAAAATTTGCTGTAAATTATCCGGATTTTTAAAACCATTTTTTCCCTGTCCGTTTTCCACATTTCTTGAAAATTAATGTTTGGATAAATCAAATTTTCCATCTGCTATCGGTTCTCATTGAAAATAGTCATTTATTTCAAGTTTTCACTACATTTGATAATATGTGACGTGGCCTGCAATTTTTAAGGCTCAATGACTAGTTTGGACAAATTGTGATTTACATTTTTTTTTAAAGCCCAACCAATTCCCAGCAGAAAACAGTTGAAATTTTTGGAATATATTAATATTTTGCTGAATTATATCCCAAATCTTAACACAAGGCTGGGGAACGAGAAACTGAGAAAAAGTGTTTAAAGTTGGGAAAGGTTTCATGCAGGGTTACAGTTATCTTTACAAAAACACCATGAAGTTTCTTTTGGGCTTTGATACTTTTTGATAGAAAAATGGTTGATAGTTCATAAGAAGCTAAAAAGCGGGAAACCTTGAAAAATTGATTTTTTTTAAATCTCAATAGCTCAAAACAGTAATTTCCGACATGAGCCTGAAAATCCCAGGCCAATTCACATATAGCCTTTTTTTTCAATTATGATGCTCGTTGAAGAAAATCCACTTATTCTCTACTTTTCCGGTCTTTTTTTTTTTAGATCCTTTTCAAGGCTTATTAGAAAGCTGAGAATTTACGCATTAAGTGCTTAAAAGTGCAGTGTTGCGGGAATTCTTAGCCGCGCAGTTATATACACCTACAGGATAATGGATGTTTCAAAAAATCTTAGAACAGATTTGGATTTTCCAAAATTCCAAAATACTTAACTTTAATTCTTACTAACCCAAACACTTTTAACGACTTCACTCTTAGATCTTGCGTATCGATTCCGTGCCACGATGACTAAATGCTTTTAGCACCACATCATGTGAATTTTTTAGGGTCATGATACCTTACAGCGTCCGCGAAATGTCCTGAGCTGTCCTGCTCTTGTCATCTGTTTCACTCCACAAAGTGTCCGGAACCTCTTTCTCCAGACGTAGCCGGGAAACTCCGGTTGTGAAAAATCCCAGCCTTAAGCGCTGGTACGTCAAGCCAAAGATCTTTTAACCTCTGAGGCACATTTATTATTTATGACTGTGTCGGCGCCAGCCCGGGTCCTCGCAGATGTAGAGGGAAGAAATTTAAGAAACAACAACTTGACAAAGATACGAAACTCATGGGCGTACGTGGATCAAAAACCAGAAAAAAA
>JAWDGP010001567.1:0-218802 GCA_033675545.1 Elysia crispata
AGTGCATCTGAATCTGAAAAAAAAAAAAGAATGCCTCCATTCCTCGAACACTCGTGTAGAGGAAACATAAAAGGGACGTCAAAACATCTGACGCTGTACAAGAAAACAAAACAAAACAAAACAAAAAATGCAGACAAACCAATGAGTCTAATAGTACCGTGGAGGTGCTGTTTATTGACCTTGTACCGCCAAAAGAGGAGGGGCTTTTCTGTTGCTTTAGTTACTACCAGAGAAATGAAAAATAAGTATTTAAGTATGTTCTCATCACCCATTCTTTATTAAATTAAAAAAACAACGCATTAAAATAATATCGAAGTAAAGCCTTTCAATACTAAAAAGAAAACAATGTGCAGAATTCGGATATAAACTTTTTAACGTTACAGGTCATAATAACACATTATAAATGAAAAAAGCTTATGACTCACATTTTTAATTATATAACAAGGAGTTTGTTCTTTTTAAAAAGAAGTATGGCTGAAAATGGTCTCCCCCACAAATTAGGGAACGGACAGATACATCGACAGGCACTTCGGATGCCTCGGGTATTTTCGTAATTTTCCGGAGCGGCCATAACTGTTTTGGTCAAAGAAGGTGAAAACTTTATTTATCCTATGTTGTAAACAATAGGGATCTGGTGGAATACTGTTTAAAAAAGTATAATCATTTATTGTCATAACAATTGCACATTTTTGGATATTTGAAGAATTTTTTGTTAACGCCTACAAGGTGAAAATAAATAAGAAATGAGATCATTGTGGATGTGTGTGTTGGTGCTTGCTGGTTTTATTTTCTTCAGTTTTTCTTGTTTCGAGAATTTTTCGAGGTGTCGAACAGATTTTCTTTTCCTATATCTTACAGTAAAAGCTTTATACTTCTTTTTCATGCCTTATCAGTTAGAAAAGGGTTTGGAGTCAAATTATATAAATACTATTCAATTGGTAAACTATTATGTGCTTTAAAAACGTGAGGGTTTGCCTGCCCTATACTCCACTACTTGAAAATTTCAATATAATTATTCAAAATTATGTGGGTGATCTTTCATAGGCTAGATGTAGATCTACGAAATCGTGCGACTAATGCATCGGATAGGCTAGGCATTGATTAGACTGGCTTCGATACAGAAATATTGCTTCACAATATAAAGAATATACTTTGTAAATCTCAAGATCTAGCACTTGCAATTTCAAGTAAATGGATCAATAGTCACTGCTTCCGGCGTGTTAATCAGACGCACTAGATCTAAATATAGATCTAGATCTATATTTCCAGCTAGGTCTAGATGCTAGGTCTAGATCTATATGGAGAGAATTGACACCAAGTGCATCTCTTTTATTTTGAAGTACTGTATTTAAATTTACAGAGTAAGTTTGTGGATGTCTCATAAATTATTATTTAAGTGATTTTTTAAAAAATCATAATAATGAAATATGGCAGTTTGAGTAATTTTGTAAGACTTACATCTATAGCGGAAAGGCATCGATTTCAGGCCGTGATTTATATACAACTTTCATAGTTTCTCCGTTGTTGTGTATTGAGAAATCTAAAAAAAGTAGAGACAGCAAAGCAAAAGGACAGAAAAATTGAAGTTTTTGCTCGGTCGGTACATCTGCGTGTCCTCATTAACTTGTGGTATCCCCTGCCCACCAAATACATTTTTCATGGTGGTACCATTATGCAGGTTTTTCGTGCACTCAAAACTGTTTTATGAACTGATTGGAACACCGGTGTGCAGCTTTTCAAAGACTAATTTTGCTAAAGGTCGTGAGGGATTTTTAAATTGCAAAACATTGTACCTCCATGTTGCTGGTCAAACATCTGCCTCGCCCGCTCCTAGCATGCCATTGTCTTTCCAAAGAGTTATTGAAACACAAGAAAGCAGCAAACATGATCTATAAATTCAGAATTTATAAAGAATAGCATCAAAATTTAAAATGTACATTCCTCAATAACTCTTTCTTTCTTTTTTCTATTTATTTTTTTTTTCATTTTTTTAAAAGTTGCTTATGTATTATTGACTGGAATGTTTCATAAACGTTGTAAGAGATTGAGACCCCAAAAAATATAGGGAAGCATATAATTCAAGAGTGCAAAATAGAGAAAGAGAAGCGGAGATGGGAGAGAAAGAAAGAGAGAGAGAGAGAGAGAGAGAGAGAGAGAGAGAGAGAGAGAGAGAGAGAGAGAGAGAGAGAGAGAGAGAGAGAGAGAGAGAGAGAGAGAGAGAAAACTAATGTCATATAGAAGGAGACAAATAGATGGGCAGCAAAAATCACAGGAATATTTTTTTTTTTTATAATATAAAGGAACTGTGTATTTCTCATGTTAAATGAATTAATACACACTGTGTGTGTTTCTTTATGTGACAGAAACAAAATGACGTAGATCACATGTGGTTTTCAGGTTGTCAAATTTACATATTTAGACAGATAAAAATGAAAGAAAAATTGAAGGAGTGTTGTTATATAATTTTCAATAAGTTTCTTTGTAAATATCCCCTGAAAAAAATTCGGAAAATTTGTCAAGCCCTCTACCGTGGGTTTCACTGTAATTATCTTTCATGTTCAATGCTTGATCTGGCTCCCGGTACTTTTTTTAGTTGCTTATGTATTATTGACTGGAATGTTTCATAAACGTAGTAAGAGATGGAGACCAAAAAAAAAAAAAATATAGGGAAGCATATAATTCAAGAGTGCAAAATAGAGAAAGAGAAGCGGAGATGGGAGAGAATGAAAGAAAAAGAGAGAGAGAGAGACAGAGAGACAGAGACAGAGAGACAGAGAGACAGAGGCAGAGAAAGACACACAGAGAGACACAGAGAGAGAGAGACAGAGACAGAGAGAGAGCGAGAGAGAGAGAGACAGAGAGAGAGAGAGAGAGAGAGAGAGAGAGAGAGAGAGAGAGAGAGAGAGAGAGAAAACTAATGTCATATAGAAGGAAACAAATAGGTGGGCAGCAAAAACTACAGGAATTTCTCATGTTAAATGAATTAATACACACTGTGTGTATTTCTTTATGTGATAGAAACAAATGACGCAGATCACATGTGGTTTGTCAAATTTACATATTTAGACAGATAAAAATTAAAGAAAAATTGAAGGAGTGTTTTTATATAATTTTCAATATACATGTAGTTTCTTTGTAAATAATCCCCTGAAAAAATTCGGAAAATTTGTTAAGCACACTTTGTCATGGGTTTCACTGAAATTATCTTTCATGTTCAATGCTTGACCTGGCTCTTGGTACTTTGGTGCTACGACAGATTACAATGAATGAAGAAATAAACAAATCTTTTGTTTTTATTTGCTATTTTTGTTTTGTTTTTTCTTTGAATGCTTTCAAATCCCAAGGTGCTATCAAGCATATTTATCCCCCCCCCCCTCCTCAAGTTCATGCTAATAATAATGCTATTTATATTGCAAAGCCTCCTAATGCCCAATAGAAAGTTCCAACAATGAAATTTTTTTTTTACATGCATCATTTATTGCATGTTTTTATATTATTGTCTTCGTCATCTCAGGATAGCAAAATTTGTATTTCCGGTATGTTGTTTTAAAACTAACACAATTATCACTGAGCTCAGGACTGGCTTATTGTTTTATTAATTATGCATTACTGATTTGAATGTTCATTTTTTTTCAAGTCAGCTATGAATCAAATTGATCAGAATGCAAACAGGTATGTCGCAGAGGCTTGCTTCCAAAATGAGAAGCTAATATGTTGCTAAGTAATAATTTTGTGATTAATTAAAACAAAATCATTTAAACGAAGAGCGCTGATATGTATACTCTTTTTTGAAATCTGTTAGGGAATAGTATGCAATTTGGTAACAATATAATCCATTTGTGTAAATAAACCTCCAAACAGGTTTACCAGGATGGGTATAAATTCGAAACCCCGGACATTTATCTTAAAAGGAACACGAGCCTTCGATTGAATCTTTTAACTCTTGTTTCAAAAAAAGATCATCATACCTAAGCCTCTAGGAAGTTGATGGTGCCGAAAGAGATATTCGCAGTAATACAGAGACAATGAGGGTTTGAAAAAAATTCGCATGGCTATCAGATTATGTCATCGAATTCAGGCTAGTTTCGGAATTTTATTACTTTTATTTTACGAAAACGAAGTTGGGCGCTCTCATGCTGAGTAAAAAGATTTAGTAAGAGATGGAAGCTTGATGGCCAATTTGAGGGCAACCAGGGACGAGGCTTCTTGTTTTTAATCAAATTTGAGGTTTCAAGTAACAAAGCATTTATTCATTTTTGAAAGTAACAAGAAACATCTAATTGAATTTTGAATGAGGAAACACGTAAATTTTAATGACAAATAATTTTTTTTTCTAACTTTATGGTATCTTCTTCACAGACCTTGTTCAAACTGTTGACTAAAACAACAAAATTAGAGATATCTAAACTCGACATAGTCAATCATCATTGCAGCTTTGTCCCCTTGCCAGGTCCTCTGCCAATCACCGCGTCCGTTCCAGAAATCTTGGGCTGCGTGAGGTGAGCTGTTACTCCAGGGCTTTCTTGCTCCAGCATAATGATCTCCGTCAGGGAAGAAACCACCGGTTCCACCTACCGCCACATTGAAGATCATGTAGAACTGGTGCGTTATCGAAAGAAAAAAAGTACAAAAACAAAATCAGTAAAGATAAAAATTATTTCGGGTTCTTTTTTTTTTTTTCAAAGGAAACGAAAAAGATATAAGGATTATTGCAGATTTTGTATGATTAAAAATCAACTTTTCAAGAAAGTAAAGAAAACATTCACCTTTCGTTTATGTGTCCTTATTGATTGGGGAAAAGAATTATCTAGAACCTCCATATTTGTATTTCACAATTAACTATAAGCGTTATACGAACATGTCTTTGTTTAAAACAAAAATTTAATGAGGTCAATTATATTTTTTTTCTTTTTTTTTTTTTTAATTGCAGCAGGATTCTTTTGCCGAATAAGGCAACTTTCAAAATGAAATGTTAATATTTCTCTTTGCTTGTTTCAACCAGTTGCACGAAAGATTATTGTTCGGGTACGCGAAAACCATTTACATCATCTTTCGCCACTTATGTCTTTTTGCCCTCGTGCATTGGTAATGTGCACGGCCCAAGTTTGGATTACACATTCGTTTGAAACAAAGTGTATTTTAACATTGAAATTATCACCAATTTCTCCAACATACCTCCTGATCAAAGGGAGCCATCCTCTCACCACCGGCCCAAATATTGCTGCCACTGAATCCACCCTTCTGCCAGAAGTTGGAACCAACCCGCATTATCTCTTGATTGTCTACAAATGTACTGTAGAATCGAATACGAGCAAAAGAAATAAGGTATGACAATCTCATATTTGAAGATGACATACTTTCCGAATGCATGATTCTTTTCGCAATATAGTCTCTTTCTCTTCTTTGACTATAAATTCAAGTCCCTGTTTTCTCCTGTTTTGCTTTATTTCCTCGTTTTCCAGAATTTTCGTCTATATTTTCTATTTATCTAATTTTGATCCTTCTCTTCCCCCGCTACCCTTTTCTCTTTCTGCTTTTCTTTCCTCTTTCCTCTTCTTCTTCTTCTTCTTCTTCTTCTTCTTCTTCTTCTTCTTCTTCTTCTTCCTCTTCCTCTTCCTCTTCTTCTTCTTCTTCTTCTTCTTCTTCTTCTTCTTCTTCTTCTTCTTCTTCTTCTTCTTCTTCTTCTTCTTCTTCTTCTTCTTCTTCTTCTTCTTCTTCTTCTTCTTCTTCTTCTTCTTCTTCTTCTTCTTCTTCTTCTTCTTCTTCTTCTTCTTCTTCTTCTTCTTCTTCTTCTTCTTCTTCTTCTTCTTCTTCTTCTTCTTCTTCTTTTATTCCTTCCATTCTTACTCTGATTTTCTTTTTGCCTATCTTTCTCAAATATGTGAGGGGAAACTTTAAAGATTCTCACACCAGATGATCTTGAGTCCATTCCAGTCGCCATATGTGGAAGTTGTCGGCCCAGTTAGAAGCATGCCTGTAAGGACAATTTATGTATGGTAGAGCGATCGATTTTGTATTTTGGTGCGTAATAAGGGTCTTTACTTTAGCAACATCTGCAGAGAAACGCATTGAATTATTTAGGTGAAAAAAAACAACAACAATTACATCCTCCGAATCTGACCAAACATCATAAATGAGATATTATACATTTTCAGTTTTATGAATTTCTCGCCATGAACATTAAAAGCAAAAATCATCTCTCTAGATTGGAGGATGCTTCATCCCCTTTCCGCGACAGCGTGTTTCCCTATGGGACAAGAATTTTTCGAGAAAATTAAAAAAAATTTAAGTGGGCCCTACAAAATAGACTTAGGGCCTTGATGAGTAAAATGGGTTTTGTTTTGATACTATATTGCTCTGCCTGGGTTTGCTTGTAAAATTTATTGTTGATATTATCAAGTTCAGTGTCTTCTTCTTCATCAGACAAATAGTGAGGATTGTCCGAATCAACTTGGCGTTAATATTTGATGATTTAGGCTCCACCATCCCTATCTCGATCTTGAAAATTCTTCTAATATATTTGACGAGCATAATGATAAAAGAAATTCAAAGGGCACTAACTTTGAGTGCGCTACATCTAGAGCACAGTCAGAGGGTCCGTTCTGCTACTGTTTGTTCGTATTGACCTGTATAATACCGATTTTCATTTTTATCCCAAGCATCTCGATCAAGTTGGCATTTCTCTCTCTCTCTCTCTCTCTCTCTCTCTCTCTCTCTCTCTCTCTCTCTCTCTCTCTCTCTCTCTCTCTCTCTCTCTCTCTCTCTCTCTCTCTCTCTCTCTCTCATTCCCTCCCCCCCCCCCCCCCGCCCTCTCTCTCTCTCTCTCTCTCTCTCTCTCTCTCTCTCTCTCTCTCTCTCTCTCTCTCTCTCTCTCTCTTTCTCTGTTCTCTACCCACACGCGCCACACGCGCCCTTTTGGATCCTTTACAATCACCAAGTTGTCCTCCAAGTGTGGTGTTCTTGCTTTTCTATTTGGATTTCTCTCTCTCTCTCTCTCTCTCTCTCTCTCTCTCTCTCTCTCTCTCTCTCTCTCTCTCTCTCTCTCTCTCTCTCTATTTCTCTACCCACACGCGCCACACGCGCCCTTTTTGGATCCTTTACAATCACCAAGTTGTCCTCCAAGTGTGGTGTTCTTGCTTTTCTATTTGGATTTCTCTCTCTCTCTCTCTCTCTCTCTCTCTCTCTCTCTCTCTCTCTCTCTCTCTCTGTCTCTCTCTGTCTCTCTCTCTCTCTCTCTCCCTCCCCTCTCTCTCTCTTCTTTTTGTTCTCTGACACTATCTATCTTCTTTATTCCCGTTTTGGTTTTGATCCATTGAGATATGATATTACAATATCTAGTCGCAATGGACTGTAGCAGATCTTGTAGAATGAAAGTTTTTATCAGTAAAATTAAGTTCTCGCTTAATAAAAAAATTGTGAGAGAAGTATTTAGCAAGAAAGTTTTCTTTAAAGAATCTCAATATATAATGTCAGGTATACCGATAGCAGCTATTTTGTACAACTCTTTTCCATAAGGCTTTCATCACCAATACCATTAAGAAAGCAGTGAAACCGCAAATATTACCATCTATACATTAAAGCCAATGTTTGTGCCTACTTGATTCTTTTCTTGGCTTCACCATAAGTTCAAGTTAAGCGAAGGCAAAACAAATCATTAATTTTGTGAAAATGTGTTTTGACGGGCATTACCAATTTTTCTGATCTTGGTTCAATATCTGACATGCTGGTAGAGGCTTGTTTATCTGTTCTTCTCCAAATGTTAGTTTGTTTTTTTTTGTTTTTTTTTTATCTAAGCCACAAAAATACCACAAGAGTAAAGCCTATTTTGAGACCTGAAAGGATACAGACAACTTTTTCCCTGAGTTTTTTTTTCTTTACTGCTGGTCTCTCTGCCGCGTTAGGAAATATGAGCCAGATATGATATAACATGAATGGCAGCCTAGCGGCTTCCATACCTATTTTTTGCAGACACCTAAAGAATCTTGAAAGGTGCTAAGGTTCGAGGATGGTGGGATTGCCGTTTTCTACAGTGGCTCTGAAATTGCTCACCTTTTGCCAGTTGTCATGTAGAATTTGTTTTGATCAGCGGAGGGCCCCCAGAGAAGAGTGCTACTCACTTTTTCAACACCGATTGGGCCTTTGTTTCCTGAAAAAAATAAGAACAATATTTGGGAAGATCTGGTTTGGGGCTGGTTTTTCTAGCTGCTCATATGATAGATAAGGCCGCTCCTTTAAAAAAAATGGTTACAACAATTTTAGAAGCTCACTTTACAGAAATTTCAAGATCCAAATTTTTTTTATATATGACACCCCTACCCTAGAAAAAAAGACGGTCGCTTTTCTTTAATATAATATATAAAAATATCTTACATACAAGGATGGGTTTCAAGGTAAAACTATTTCAAATTGGAATTTAAAAAATTTTATCCTGTGCGACAAATCGACAATACACAGAAATTAATAAGACAATGAAGTTTTATCAAGTAGGCCTAGCCAAACAAAGTTATTGAGATACAACATTCCTTTCAAGGCAAACAGTCAGTCCCCACATTTAGACCACTAAAATACTTAGTATACGCATTACAAGTTATGAAGTCGAATTTCCGAATTTTATTTTTTTTTTTTTTTGGTAACAGCAGCCGCTCTAAACTAATTTTCCTTGTTTCTTTCGATATGTTGCAACCTAAGGTATGTCACATTTTCGTATGACAGTAAAAAAGTTAACTGGTTAACTGTCTGGGGCCATTTAGTTCACAAAAACGTCCCTCACAATGTTGTCTAGCGAAAAGTATATAAATAATCTTAATGTACACATTAACCTTTTTTTTTATTATGAAGTCTATGTCTTTACGTGGAGGGGAAGGAATGGGGTGATAAGAGGAGATCGCTCTTACTTGTTTATTGTCCATGACCGTTTTCTCTATCAAAAACGTGGATTGTAAGCCTATCTCTAAATTCATCTGAACAAAGATTAAACTAAAGCATTATTATATTCGCACGCTCTGCAAACAGAAACGTCGAACTTATGCAAACGCTTAGATCCTTGTCTAGCCAACAGCAATGATGAACTTACCACGAGCCTCCATGACATCAATCTCGCCAGAACGAGGCCAAGTGGCGTAATTGCTGTACTTGGGCATCATCCACAGAGCTAATTAAGAGAGAGGGAAACCATCAGATTCAATTAAGCGTAACCTGAGAACCAATTGTCTCTAAAGAAATACACACTTGTTGTTTATACATGTTTTTTTTTATTTCGCACAATTGAAACAATGTTGTGTATGCCGTTTAAAAGATAAAATTGCCATAAAAGCCAAGATTACTATAAATAACTTTGATTGGTTGCAGGATAATAATGCAAAACTGCCACAGGCCTAATATTTATAAATCTTTTTAATGGTATAACTAATTCGAAATGACTTCCTTTTTACCTTAGTGACAACGAATATGCCCTTTTTTCCTTCAGGTTTCAATCAATGAAAACGGCAAATTTTGCACTTGTGATAGAGATCTGTGGGTTAAAATTCCTTTCAATATAGGGCTGGGGTTTCTGTTAATTTTCCTTTTAACACCTTAATGTTTCGAAAGCACAATTTATACACACAGAGGCAGACAGGCAGACATACAGATAGATAGACAGATAGATAGATAGATAGATAGATAGATAGATAGATAAATAGATAGATAGATAGATAGATAAATAGATAGATAGATAGATAGATAGGTGGATAAAAAAATCATAGATATAGAAGAAAATTCCTAGGTGCACTTAGAGATCAATTGATTTATGCGTGGGTGTGACAAAACTGTATCAGATAATTTATATTCATACTTTTCTAAATTGAATATTGTGTTAAAGGCAAAAGAAATCAATTTTTCTCGAAGACTAAATAAATTGGAAGCTTAATATTGAGGGACAAAAGACTAACAAATGTCGCATTAAAAAGTGTATCAAAGAGTAATACGAAATACTTCTGTAAGAGAAATGAGAAATGGGGTATTTTCCTTCACTGGAGCTCCACTTTGCCTTACGTACTCTAAGAATACAGACATCTTTAAACCGACCAGTCCAATGAAACATTGTTTTCTTCTTTTCTTACAGTTTCCATTTAAAGTCTTTTGCTTGGTGCATCTCATATTCGTAATATTAGTATATCAAAGTTTTCTAAAATAGGACAAGTTGATAATTTGTCTCCCTGAGATTCTATACGGGAAGGGTTAGAAGAAAAAAAATGTAGATGGTTGTATGCCATCGCGACGTAACAGAAGTTTCTAATGTAAATCTGAAAAGTCTTTTCTTTCATTTATTGAAACTTTATGATACCGCTTACTTTTAAAAAAATATACAGGATTTTGAATGAAATGTATACGACCTGATGTTCCTGCAGAGACTGTAATTTTAATTTAGTTTCATATTTTTATTTCAAATGTTAATGAATGAAAGAGCAAAACACAGAGAGAGAAAGAGAGACAGAGACACAGAGAGAGAGAGAAAGACAGAGAGAGAGAGAGAGAGAGAGAGAGAGAGAGAGGGGGGCAGAGAAAGAGAGACAGACTGACAGATAGTAAGAAAGAAAGACAGAGTGATACAAAGATAGAGAAAAGAAGTAAGGGAGGGGAAAGAAATATGTGAATAATAAAGAAAGGTAAAGAGACGGTTAAAAAAGAGTGAGAAAGAGAAGGGAGAGATTGAGAGAGAGAGAGAGAGAGAGAGAGAGAGAGAGAGAGAGAGAGAGAGAGAGAGAGAGAGGGGGGGGGAGGGGGGGACTCACCGGGCCACAGACAATCACCCTGAGGAATCCTTGCCCGAATCTCTAAAAACAAGAAAGGCAGATAAAGGTAGTGGTACAGAGAAGAGAGAATGAGATAGCGTCAAAGAGAAAGTGAGAGAGGAAGAGTAAAAAAAAAGATGAGGGGAGGAAGACAGGGAGAGACTGTGAAGAAAAGAGAGCGAGAGCAAGAGATTGAAGAGAGAGAGAGAGAGAGAGAGAGAGAGAGAGAGAGAGAGAGAGAGAGAGAGAGAGAGAGGGGGGCAAAGAAAGAGAGACAGACTGACAGATAGTAAGAAAGAAAGACAGAGTGATACAAAGATAGAGAAAAGAAGTAAGGGAGGGGAAAGAAATATGTGAATAATAAAGAAAGGTAAAGAGACGGTTAAAAAAGAGTGAGAAAGAGAAGGGAGAGATTGAGAGAGAGAGAGAGAGAGAGAGAGAGAGAGAGAGAGAGAGAGAGAGAGAGGGAGGGAGGGGAGGGGGGGGGAGGACTCACCGGGCCACAGACAATCACCCTGAGGAATCCTTGCCCGAATCTCTAAAAACAAGAAAGGCAGATAAAGGTAGTGGTACAGAGAAGAGAGAATGAGATAACGTCAAAGAGAAAGTGAGAGAGGAAGAGTAAAAAAAGATGAGGGGAGGAAGACAGGGAGAGACTGTGAAGAAAAGAGAGCGAGAGCAAGAGATTGAAGAGAGAGAGAGAGAGAGAGAGAGAGAGAGAGAGAGAGAGAGAGAGAGAGAGAGAGAGAGAGAGAGAGATGCCAGAGGAAGAAAAGAAAGGTAGAGATAGTGGCCTAGGGAAGAGGGAATGAGAAAAAGTCAAAGAGAAAGTAAGACAGGAAGAGTAAAAAAAATAAAGAGGAGAGGAAGACAGGGAGAGACGATGAAGAAAAAAGAGCGAGAGCAAGAGATTGAAGAAACACAGAGAGAGAGAGAGAGAGAGAGAGAGAGAGAGAGAGAGAGAGAGAGACAGACAGACAGACAGACAGACAGACAGACAGACAGACAGACAGACAGACAGAGACAGAGAGAGAGACAGAGAGAGGTGTAGAACTTACCAGGCCACAGCCAATCTCCCTGAGGAATCCTTGCCCGAATCTCTACAATTCCGTAGCGTATTGTCGGCTTTGACTTGACTTTACCTGACATCACAGGTGGGAGCATCCCGTACTTGCCCTCTCTCGTGCATCCATAGTTGCCAGACTGTGTGCAATAGCCGAATATCTCTAGAAGACAGGGAGGAACGGAGGAAGGTTTGCATACGTATTATAATTTACATTCTTCTCCATTTGATGGTAACTCCAATTATTTCTTTCACATCTCGCTCTTCATCTTTCCTCACTCCCTCTTTTTTTACTCTCTCGATTTCATCCCACCCATTCTTCCATGGTTTGAGATTACCTTGAAGTGAACGATCTATATCAAGTCCACGAGCAGGTTTAATGGCTTACTTTTCCTTTTCTTTATAATTTTTTTGCCTCACTTCTTCAGCTTATCAATGATTTATTTGAAGTATTTTTCATTATCTGCATTGCTGCTTACGAGTCATATCCATCTTGCCATTGTAGAGGAAATTTTCGTCAAATCTGGAATCATCTACTGTCAATGTCTGCAAAAGAAGAATCATAATAAAAACAGCAACAAGAACTATTGGTAAATTGCAGAGTATTGGCGTATGTTTATACTTACTCATCTCTGTTTAAAAAAAAAAAACTCCGTTCAAATTCGACTTATAGAAAAATAATATTTCCGTCACCAAATCATCACTTCCTTCACCACCCCACCACTACATACACCAACATCGTCATCATTATTGCCAGGTTGTGAATACTGATAGTATAATAATTTCAGCCATCTTGTCTACACAACTGGTTAGCAATCTTAGCACTACTGAAAATGTAAGCATGGCTGAGTAAATTATTCAAATGGTTGATGGGTCGAGGAGTGAGGAAATATTCATTTAGGAAATGAATAGTGAGAAGGAAAAGTCAGGTTGGTCAAAGACATGCCTTTAGAAGCAAACCAAATCTGTGTTCGAATATTAGAAGAAATTTTGACGTGAAATTATTTTCAGACTGAGATTTATACCAACACGGAAACGTATTCAAGTGTACCGAACGTATGTATTGCTATTGTCAGTATGATTAGTCTTTGTTTGCTTGAATTAATTTTTCAAGAGAGGTGAATCGTATGATTTGGGTGTATCTTTTGTCAATTCTAGAGTGATCTTAATAACTTATAGTTTTTCGCATCATGTTACACCGTTTAAGAGCTCTAAAGAGAAATAAAGAATCATATCAAGAATCCTAGAAAAGGATAGAATGAGTTATTTCCTTAACTCGAATCGAGTGCCAAAGTCTGTAGCACCGACATTCAGATCATCATCATCATTAACATTATTCCCATCACGGTCATCACCGTCGTCTTCGTCATTCTCTTCATCAAAAACCAAAACACTAGAGACTAATTATCTGCAGTCTATTTTTATAACTAATTTTAAATGAACGACTATCCAAGGGATACACTATAAATTATCTAAGACTTTTAATTTTAGATTCGATCCGAATTTCAGCCAAGCTGCTATATATGTATTAATTTAAGACTGTGAGTTTATCCCTGCCTTTTCAAAACATAGTTAATGATTTCTCAAAGCAATATATAATGTAATAATAAGAGTAAAGCATAAGGGACAGACTAATGTGATGATAATAATTATAGTTCGAAGGCGCGTTTGATTCTTACCGGTTGCAGATAAAGTTTGCCATTGCGAGTGAATACATTCTTTGGATCGTTGGTGTAAACTTGGAATTCACCATTCTATGGAATAGTTCATGAGCGCATGGGACAATTTAGAATAAAACGTGCAATAAAATAATCCATGCCTAAGGAAAAAAAAAAGTAATATGTAAAGACAATAAATGATTTGCACTAAATTTTAATGTGTACCTGACCAAAACATTTGCTTATCAGTGTACCAGCGTTCAATCTAATAAATTCTTTGCGTTATTTAGCTTAATTATATTCATAATCTTATATCCACTTATGTTCCAGGTTGAGTGTAACATTGACAAAATTAAAGTCCACCCACTCCTCATGGTTGAGAGGCCTGCGACGTTTTATTACGCAAAAGATTATTACACGTATGTTCAACATTTATTGGAGAATATGGTGAATGATAAAATGAAATGTTTTAGCGTTTTCCATTTTGATGCTTGAATTATCAAAATGAGCAATAGATGCATAACGGACAGTTTAAGGAGTTATCTCCTTTGCTCACATTATGACAAATTGATCATTATCCTTATATATAGCTATTAATTTTTAAATATTTCTTTTTACACGTATGTTCAACATTTATTGGAGAATATGGTGAATGATAAAATGAAATGTTTTAGCGTTTTCCATTTTGATGCTTGAATTATCAAAATGGGCAATAGATATAGCATAACGGACAGTTTAAGGAGTTATCTCCTTTGCTCACATAATGACAAATTCATCTTTATCCTTATATATAGCTATTAATTTTTAAATTTTTTTTTTCATATAATTTGAACTGCACTTACATATCCCCCAAACATGGACACTTCATAGTCCCAATTGCTGGTACTGAAAGAATTGAAGTCATCCCGAAAGAAGACGGCGCCACGAATGCGCCTGCTCGGCAGACGAGCGTTTGCAGCAGACGAGTCATCTGACAAACGATATGATGAAAAATGTTCCAGGGTATATTTTGTATTCTACGATTCAAACATCTGCAGGGAGTGTCTTTTAGCAACAAAAATGTAAAGCCACATATAATAAAGAGATTAAGAAAAGTAGAGGGAAGGAGATAGAAGAGCCTTTGGAATGCTTTATCAAAATTTATCGAAAGAGAAACCTAGAAAGTTAGCATGTTTCCGAGTTTGGCTAGTCTGCCTGCACTTTCATTGCTTGGGACATGGCACTGGTCGAGAATCCACTGTGGAATCATATCAGAAGTTCAATTTGCTACGTCTTTACTTTTCGACGGTAAGGGTACTCACAAAATAGATTAGATCTATACCATGTGCTTACCAATTGAGAGGTCTGAACGCTGGGTTGTCATGCGCTTGTTACCGTTGAAATAATAGATTACTGCGTAAGCTGTAACTGAGTCAGCGCCATTTAAACTCACATCACGGGTGGCAAATGTCCATCCATCACCTAAGGATACATGACATATTATATAATCCAGGTGTTATCTCTCACAAAAAAATGTAGAGTAGATAAGAAATTCACAACTTACCACAAAAAAATGGAGAAAAGCAGATGAAGTCTTCGCAGCACAAAGAAACTTATGGCGGTCGGGTTTATGTTACCTTATTATTTTAAAGATATTCCAACGGCAATTATGAAGTTTAATCTGTAATGAGTTATAGAGACGTTGCCAATTTTTTCACAAGAATTGATAAAATATTGCATTTAAAACAACTATTCAATGCTTCACCTCATATGGTTAATCAAAGATACAAAAGGAAAAAATTGATTTTAGACAATACATACTTATAATCTATCTAAAAGCATGATAAAGTCTTTACATACCCTACCAGCTGTTGTTATCCTGACGTTTAGTTTAGTTTGCAGATTTTAACACAATCATAATGATGTAGCGGTATATAAACTCACTCACGAGTTCGTACTCCCCGTGAGGCGTACTCTACATGTTTAATGACGTAATGGAAAGCTACTGCTCCAACCTCTTTGTTGAAAACTGAAAGAGAATGGTGAAATAATGCAAGAAGCTGAATATCGCATTAGATTTGCATGATTATTCCCCTTTTTATGCAAAGTTATCTACAAAGTATACATGTAAACTGAACTTTTCAGTATACCGTGTTTATCACTTTAAAATGAAATACTCCGGTAACATCAATCTGTAATAAGCTTAACAATCATGGCACCTGAAATATCTTGAGGTAGCTGTAAGTTTTAACCATAAAGAAAAATCTAATTCGATCACGTGATATCATTAATTGATGGTTTTGTTTTTTTAATTATCATTGTATCCTACTTGTTTATCAAGAGCACTCAAACAAAACTCGAATAGTGATATTGAATTAGAGTTTTTCAGTGATAATCTTAGAATAAAAGCGCGATAGGCTTAAACTCTGTGATGGGGATGATAAAGACTACTAAATATCGATTATTTTGTTTCTGATGATGACAGTAATGCTAGAGACGACACAATGAGTAAGTAGTAAGTTTTTTTTTTTTTTGCAATGAAAATCTCACAATACCTACATACTCAAGTTGTGCTTTGTTACTTACTGGGCAAAGTGAACTCAAGGACTGGAGCGGAGTATTTGATGGCTCCTCTAAAGCTTGATTGCCACATGATAAAGCGAGCAGCGTAGTCAACGCGACCACAATGTGTCCATCCATGTTGGTCACTTTTCGAAGAATACAAATAGACAGCTGAGAAGATGAAAGTCAATAACAGACAAACCACGGTAAAAGTGTTCACCTTACTCAAAGCCCAAAATTCACCATAAATTTAGTACAGTATTATCATGAGACGGAATCTGACTATTCCAAGCCACTTGAACCTTAAGAACTAAGAAGTAAGATAAGCCTAAAGAAATTGAAACATTCGACTCGGCACTTTTTTTTATAATAAACAAGAAACCAGTTCCAATTTCAATATAAAAATAAAACATCTACATTCTAGCTCTTGTTTTTGTAGACGATTTGATAAAATCTATCGAAAATTCGATAATATATCACATTTTCTCTTTCACAAGAATGCAAAACAACTGGAGGTATTGTCAAATAAAAATGTTTTTCACTTGTTTCTTCATTGGTTTATGACATTAAAAAACCATTGTGGTATATCATTATTTACATGCTCCCATCACTGGTATCATATTTCAAAAACCAAAGTATAACAATTTTAATCTGCTGTACCTTCACAATGTGCTCACAATCACATAAGATTCAGAGAATTTTGACCAGCTGCATTTGTAGCTCTTCTCCTTTTCCCCTCTACGATGCAGAAGGAATAGAAGGACATCTCGAGGCCGCAGACTTTTCATCGCATAGATATCCTTCACACAGATATGTACGACACGATAAAATATTTTGACAAAGTTTGAATAGATTAGATGGAAGCGTCTAGTTGTCCGGGAAAAGAACTTGACACAAACATGTACGTTAACATACAATTTAAAATCATCAAATCACATTGTCAAGAATATTAACTTTAAAGAAGTGTGGTACATAAATTTTCGAGCTTATTCAAAGTTCATGATACCAATCGTCGTGGTCTTTATTTCCCCTTTAGTCTTTCGCATTTCTTTCCGTCTCTCCGCCCTTCGCTCTGCAATTCTCTCTCTCTCTCTCTCTCTCTCTCTCTCTCTCTCTCTCTCTCTCTCTCTCTCTCTCTCTCTCTCTCTCTCTTTCTCTCTCTCTCTCATTAAAGACACTACATACGTATATTTGCTTTTTCTATCTGCTAATGTCTGTTTACCGTTGCCCCTCATTCATTTACTCACTTTCTAGCTATCTATGCAAGAGCGTATATATGTATGTTCCTGCTTCTCTGACAACCTCTATACCAATATATACCTACCTTTCTCTCACTTCCTCACTTCTCCTCCTTTCATTTCTCTTTCAAAATCTCCTTTTTATACTAAGTTCTTTTCTACTTCACACATTTTAACTGTTTAAAATTACATTTATTCTTCAAATATATGTATTATCATTCCCAAAACTCCTAAAACCTAGCATTCTTTATGTTTTAATAGTCTGAGCATCGACATCTCTGCTCGATTAATATTTTAAATCAATATAAATACATGTAGCTACCCATTGCTAAATGTAATTCTTATTGCATTTCCTAATCAACAACTGTCTCCCTACCGTTATCTGGTGTTATCGCAAGTGCAACTAGTGATGAAATAATGTTTCCAGGTAGCATAAGAACGCCATAGATGCGATACCAATACCGGTCTTATCCTACCTGTCCACCCAGACACCCCCACCTTTCTTTTCCTCATGCACAAACATACACTTACATTCATTACCATGAATGGCAAACTTTAAAGGCTTTAAGCTGGAACTGAAAGGAAAGCTTCGCGTCTGTTGTCCAACGTAACTCTTGTAAATCTTCAAAACACATTTTTTTCATGGTTTTCTCATTTTACTTCGTGATTTTTTTATTTTTTTTTGTGTGTGTGCCCTACCGAACAAATTTGATCTCGATGTGGGTACTGTAGTGTATAACTATAATCTATACTACTCGCTATAAGATTTCATAAACATCTATGCTACCCTGTAGTAAGTCTTGAGATTTGTCTAGCGCTCGGAAGCACTTAGGAGACATCCGACGGTAAAACTGCAATGTATTTAATTGTAGAATTTATCCTTATTAGCAACGCACACTACTCTGACCTACTTTATTATACACGTTCATGTACTTCTAGTCTTTACGCCTCCGAGCATTGATAGAATGAGACTTGACAGTGCGTTAAGAACGGTTTAGGTTTGCAATGTTTGTAAATCTGCTAAGCAAGCGGAAATGTTAATTCATGCTCCGGCTTATATTTTGATGATTGCGCATTGACTATATTAAGATAAGTAGCAGTACGCTTAAATTTTTGCTCATCTTGTTCCCAAGTGTCAGCATCATCACATTTTTTCAAGTCGCGACCGTAGACATGAAATACGCCATAAAACAATTGATTGTGTGAAAGGAAGAAGATACATGTACCAAGTCGATAATTTTGCTTTCTATATACCTTGAGTTTAAACTCTAAAACACTCAGTCTTTGGTGGCTGGTCGATCACTCCATTACTGAGAATAATTGTCAAAACTTTTTCCACCCCTTTGCCAAGAAAGGGATACAATGTACGTAAAAGATGGACATCGTAAAAAAAAAATCTGATTACATAAAGTATGTGACAAAATAAAGTGCTCTAACGTGGGACCACTCCAAGTCCACGCGTTAATATTTTTGTGATGAGAGCTTTCCAGTCGTGCAAAAAAATGTTTATAATTATATGAGTCAGGGCGATTTAGATGCAGCTATTAGTATTTGTATAGTGGGGCTACATATTTCAAGAATTAAAATAGATACCGTACACGTGTATTGTTTGTTCATCTCCAATATCATCTTCAGTGTTGGAATGAAGGCTATTCAATCGACCATTTTGCTTTTTCTCACGATATTGTCATAATGCTGCAAAATTCTGGTCTTTGAGATTTTGTCATTAGAATACAAAGTTGCGCTTAAAACAATTTTCAATGATATCTGAGAGGCTGCAAGCCTTTAATAATTGGAGAGCCATCTCCTTAGAGATGAATTAGATTTTTATTGGTTCGGTCATCTACCTTTTTTTTTTTTTTTTAGAAAACCTGTCAATGCATATGTATACATCACAGAGGCTTCTTTAATGCAGGTTGACTGTAGAACGTCATGGAAAACAAACAAGGCTAATACTATACGATAATTTATCATTTGTTTTTGCAGTTTTGAAGCAATCAAGCACTTCTAAGCATTGGAACGTTGCTTTCACTTGTTGCATAAAACTGTGACTGTGCTTGGATGAGGCTTGATTCCTACTGTACTTACATAAAAGAGGTAGAATAGTGGTATTTGAATGCAGTTTTACTTTTTTTCCTACTATCTGAATCAGAAAACTATGAGGGAAAAGTACATAAGCGAGAGGCACACATGATAAAACAACAAACAATTTTCATGGTCTCAGGCTTCGTATGTTGGACTTTTTTGGTTCATAAAGGGTCACAAGAAAGGTTGATAAGGAAGTACCGAAAATAAAAGGTCTTTAAAAGTGGAAACAAAAGGAAGGAAGAAATTATTTATAAAGAGAGCGATTAAAAAAAAAAAGCAACAAACCTGGGAAGCCAAAGGAAAGCTAAAATAAAAACTTGAGATCAAAGAGAATAAAATCGATCAGTTGAAAACGGTTACAGGGGCCAGTGGTTAATCGTCAGGTCAGTCAGTCTTGATACTACATGTGTTACCTTCAAAATCGATAGAAAATGCCAAAAATTTGTCTTTGGGTGTATAAATACAATGTAGATAGGTAAACCCGGGCAATTTCATACCATAATTTTTTAATTTTTGGATTATTGCCATATTCTGCAATTAAATACTGTAAAACTAGTAGAGGTGGTTCTTAAAGCAACATACTTAAATGTCATCTTACATAAAATCATGAAGCTGAAAGATATTTAAAGAATAATTAACTTTAGTATATATATTTCATCAAAATATTACAAATTGGGGCAATTTCATACCCTTTAAAAAGAAACACAATAAAATTAAAAAACAAACATTGAAACAGCAAAAACTTCACTCAAGTCACATTAATCAGAACAAGCAAGACATAACTGTCCTCTAAATTTCATTAATTGAAAATTTATCAACACATTTCTGCTGACTTTGTTCGCACCACTTGGAACCCAGTCAGGATCATCGTCACTCTCCATCATACAGCTATAGGAATAATAGATCTTATCCACACCTAATTATGAAATTGTCCCAAAGACTAGGTCTAGTAAAGCAGCATAATTTCAGAACACAGCTACCACTGCCTACTGTGAGACGTTTTTTCATTTAATTTAAATACTATAACACTCAAACAAACAATTATAAATACTTAGAGCATATTTGTAGATAGATTACAACTTTCTGAAAAGTGCCAATCACTTACTTCAGTCATATGTTTTCCTATAGGTGTTGGGAGACACAGAATATATATTTATCTAACTCAAAAGTGAACCAAAACCAAAAGGTGGGAACTTATGGTGGAAAATATCTTCTTCCTGAAAACAAAAATCTCATGAAGGTAACTTCCTGTCATCCATTGTGAAGAAGTAATAAAGTCCTTCAGTCATGGAATTACCCCAGGTATGAAATTGCCCCCGTTTCCCCCTACAGTGTATGCCAAATGCATGAGCAGCTTATACTGTAGTTTCCTAATCTATCAAAGTAACTTTTAAATGCTAATAAGAAGGCTAGGAGTATGAATTCCCGAGAAAAATAGGTGATGCCTACTTAATTATTAACTGGAACACATCCATTTGTTTAGCACTGTAGTTTGGGATGTCTACAATGTATGATAAATTTTATTTTGCGCAGCTCTCTTGGTAATCTTTTAACTATAGCCATAGCAAAGCCTTCTCAAATTTCAAACAAAAGCATTGAAACAAATCAGAATCAATCAGGTGCCCTGCAAATTAGCATAGGTGTTCATAACCTTCCATGCATCTTAATCTCTTGTCAGTTTATAAATTGTCTGGTTAAACCGCCACATCAAATCTAAACTTCAAATCAGGGCAACAAATGTGTTTGAACATTTAATTGCATTTTATTTGCTCCAACAAGTCACTCAACAAAACAAAAACATTAACCATGTTATCTTACTACATGTATTCAGAGTAAGTCTGAAAAAAAAAATGAAAAATTGGCTAGAAAACCCTCCAATTTGTTCAATGATTAGGGATAAAAGTTATGTTTGAAAAAGAATCCATGTCCTCATAGTTTTCAATTTTATTCAAATTCTTTTTAAATCATAGAGTTCCCAATCCAAGGCTACAAAGCATGAAAAATATATTCATAGTCATACATCAATGTAATTTATAATTTAAGTGATTCCACAGGTATATATTTTCACATAACTAAAAAACTTCGACAACAAAGCTTGAAACAATCAGTATGTTAACACTCATACATTATAGTTAGTTCATAATAACAGAAAAGAAAGTATCTTTCATCATAAGTTATATTAAAATTCTCAAACTGGTTATTAAATTTTTATTGATACCAATTAACTATGCTCTTTTATTTTTCAAATCACAGTAAATAAAGGAACTTTTTCATAGGAAACAAAATAATTTTGAAAAAAAAAAAAAAAATAATGTTTTTAAGGATAGCTATTCATAAGTACAATCCAAAATTATGTTTATATGCTAATACAACTTTTTCATTGAGTGGTATCTTTCTGGTCAAATGTGTTTATCATCTGATAGTAACTATCACTAAAAATGAACTTGATTTATGAGCCTGCTTCATACAATTAGTTATGAACATCTACATGGAGATGAATACCATACCTATACCATATGAAGGAAATTTTACAGCATATCTCAGCATACAACATCTTTAAATAACTTTTGATTATGTAATATATAGTCAACATAGGCCTACTTCTATACATCATCCTTTATGTACAAAGTAAACAAACCATAATTCCTAAGACTTGCTATAAATTGTCTAGTCAAACTATACAAACGAAAATTACAACTCCTACACTCACACAAAAAAAAGCTATTAAGATTTGACCAAATAAATCAAACCCTACATTATAATGCCAAATTTGTAATCAAAACGTAGAGGTAAACAGGTTGAAATTAATAGACAAGGTGACATAACTGAGCAGGAGAGATAAAGAGAGAGAGAGAGAGAGAGAGAGAGAGAGAGAGAGAGAGAGAGAGAGAGAGAGAGAGAGAGTGTGAGAGAGAGAGAGAGAGAGAGAGAGAGAGAGAGAGAGAGAGAGAGAGAGAGAGAGAGAGAGAGAGAGAGAGAGAGAGAGAGAGAGAGAGAGAGAGAGAGAGAGAGAGAGAGAAGTTTGTTGAAAGCATATTAGAATACTGAAAGATACAAGTAAATACAAACATATAATATCATTATGGCACATCAAAGGCAGAATTCAAAATAAAAGTTGAAGGCCTAATTTAAAGCTAGGCTGCTGTTTTTTCTGTATATCTATGCAGATTTGATGTACGACTAAAAGGCAAGTTTCTGTCTTTTTACTGAATTAGACAATATGAAAATTTTTTTAGTTTGTATTTCTTTGAGCATGCTTTGAAGTTAGATATTTAAAAAAAACAGTTATGTTTAAACCCTAGAAAAAACACCATATATCTAATTACGACATATTAACAATATTTTGGAATTTATGATGTCATGAAGATGCATACTGCACATGTTTACTTGTCAGTACAGCGGTATGAAATTCATGCCTTGATCTCGGGATGTTTATTTTTTTTATGTGCAGTGAGTGAAGTCTTGAGAGTAAATCCCTGTCCACACTCATCACATCTAAATGGTGCTACACCAGTATGTGTGGCTGAGTGACGCAGTAACTCTCTCTTCTCCAGAAACGATTCTGAGCAGACAGAACATTTGTAGGGTCGTGCTCCTGTGTGATATCGCTCATGTCTCACAAGACTAGATTTGTTGGCATATGACTTTCCACAGATTCCACATTTGTAGACTTGCTCCTGAGTGTGTCTCGCTGCAACATGGGCGAGTAGTTTGGATTTCTCCAAAAAAGTCTTCTCACAGTGCTCACACTTGTGTTTAAATATTTTCACTCCATAGTGAGACTCTATATGACGCTCATAAAACTTTCCCCTTTTCTTCCAACTGAAACTTTTGTGACACACAGGGCAATGTAGCTTTGCCTTTGGGTGCTTTTCTTTGATATGATTTTCAAGGTCTTTTTGAAATGTAAAGTGATCCCCGCAAAACTCACAAATGGATATTTGACCTTTACGGTGACGGTGGGAGCCTCCCTTCTTGTGTGGTTTGGTCCATCTGTCATCAGTCGAAGTGCTAGCTGTGACACCAGAAAAAACAGAGCTGCCTACAGTGACTACTGATCCAGTTGTTGATGTGATTTCAGAGTCTGCCACAGACACAGATTCTTCTGTGGCAGGGCTATCTTGTGAATAGCCAGTTTGAAAGAAGTCAGCCGATCTTTGCCTCCATTCTCTTACCTTCTGCACACTCTCTACCTGATCAAGGTGTTCTTTTAAGTGAATTTTCAAGAAATCTACAGAGGGAAATTCTGCTTTACAAACATTGCAATTGTATTTACTTAAACCTAATATTTCTTTGGTGGTCAACAACTCAACATCTGTCACTTTGCTTTCATGAGAAACTGGAAAGTAAGACACATCAGTTGTCTCTTGTAGAGGAGCATGCCCTGCGTGTTGAAATTTCTGCGACATCTGCTGACTAGGGTGTTGAGTTGATTCAACATCTGTCCTAAAAGTGAGAGTTTCCTTCATTTTCTCCTGTAGACTTGACAATGTGGCAGAATTGATTTCTGTGTGAAGATTTGAACTCCTTGTGGAAGAGATCACGTGATGATTCTGTTCTTGCATGTGCTTCAGTAGTAAATGCCTTTTACGGAATACTTTGTCACATACTTCACACTTGTGGAATGACAGTACTGGACACTCTTGCTTCTGATGCCAAGGGATCCATTCCCGTTTTATCACTTTATTGCAAAACTTGCAAGCAATCTGAAAGTCTGAAGTGTTCTTCTCATCTGCACCTGCTCTGGTTTCTTGTGAGGGACGGCAAGGGTCTGCCCAAGATTGATAAAAATTTGTTGGAAAATGTGGCATGGCTGCAGACCAAAGAGGTGGAACTTTCCCTTTCATCATTAGTTTTATGTACTTTTTCCACTTCATTTTACCTTTATGACCACAGCGATGATGTTGGTATTGATAGCCAGTGTTAGGCCACTGTGGTATTGTTGTAGGTTCAACATAGGCATGATCATGCCGTGGAGCCTGAGTTGATGAAGTGAAAATTTGAGGATTATTTGATCGATTATGTGAGGTGTCACAGCCATAATGGATATTTAGATGGTTAGGGTCTGGCCATAAATGAGGTGGTCTAAAAAAAGGTGGAGGGAGAGGCGGGGGTGGTTGGAAGCTAGAATGATGATGAAATAGTCGATGGTGTAAATGCATATGGGGATGTGATGGTGGTCTTCCTTCTGCATGCCAATAAGAAGGTGGAGGTTGAGGCACTGGGGCCATTTGTGGCTGTAATTGCATTGGAGTCACATGTTGTGAAGATTGCATTGTAATCATGTGTGATGACGACTGAGGTGATGATTGCGAGCTGGACTTGGAAACAGATGTACATGTGCTTTGATGCTCATCAAAAAATGTTTTAACTCCTGAGGCAGTTGATGCATTACTCATTGTGCTTTTCTTTTCAATGCAATCTGATGATGGCGGAGTAGACTGATGTGAAAGCCTACTTTGCCTCCTATCATACTTGTGTCGGAGCCAATGACACTCCAACTCATACTTATCTTTAAAGTCTGTACTGTTACATTTGAAGCACTTGAGGTTGTTTGTAGCTCCCTCTGTGTCCTCACAGTGAGCATCTAGCCAGTGGCGAGTGAGGTGGATATTATTTCGGCAGCGCACACCACATTCCTCACACCTTATTATTCCCCCATGAACTTGCCTCATGTGTCTGCGGAGTCCCCCCTCTGATGCAAACCAAGACTTGCAATCTTCACACTGTGCTTTTTTCTCTTTCAACTTGCATGCCCACCGTTTATGATTGGCCAGATATGCAGATTTTTCAAAACTTTTGCCACATTGACAAAGATATTGATGGCTTTCAGTACTTCTTCCAGTCAACACTGACCCACTTGTCATCACTTCTGAAACAGGCAAAATAGAGGTACTGGCAACTTCATAGGAGCCAGTTTCATCTGACTTACTTGGTTTATCTCCACATATCAAAGAGTGTTTATCATAAAAATATTTTGATGACACTTCATTAACATTTAGCTGAGAATCCTTTCCAGTTGAGTCAAATGATAATGATGCAGCTCCACTATCTATTGATTTTCTTGGCTCATTTTCCATTGCACTGCCATGAATCGTGATTATATTCCCAAGAGACTTCTTAGGACTATCAGGTGAGGGATACCTGGTATCTTGAATCATTTCCATGCTGCAGTTATTTTTAGCATTGTCTGTTAGATTCAATCTCTCTGAAAAGTCAGGAGCTAGTTGAATACATGTTTCTCCATTGACTGTAACCCTAGGTTGAGTTGCTCTCTTTTCTGATACCAATCTGTCCTCCATGTTTCCTTTGAAGTCAAAATCTTTTAAAAAAGACAAAAGAATAAAAAAGGATAAAAGAATTATGAAAGAAAGGATGTAGTCTAATGATTTTTTAGACATAAGAAAAATACAGGCTGTCCCTATACATTATGATGAAACATTTTAGACTAGAGGTTCTTTGTGCAAGAGTTATTCATAAATTAAGAAAAAAAGCTCTGATGTAAAATAAGTAATGCTGTGGAATGAAGAGATGAAACCATCTCTTTAAGTTCACATTTGCAAAACCAAGAGCATTTCCAAGGCAAAGAGGAATGTGGGGAGAACAAAAAAAAAAAGAAAAAAAAAAATCTTCCTGACAGTCGTTGTATCAAAATATCAATTGCTTTGTAAGAAGCTTCAACAAAGCCATCATTACATATTGAGAAAGGAAAAAGTTTACACTTAGAATATATATAAGAAATGGAAGAGGATGAAGCTACTGTTGAAAGCAGAAAATAATGAAATTTATAGGAATCTCACGACAGATTAAAGTGGAGAATAAAACCAATTAATCTGACAAATCAGGATAAACTGGATAGAGAAAGATAAGAAAATCAAAAGATTTAGGTGAAATCCATGTAAAACATAAAAAAAAAAATCATGGATAAAAGCCACATATACATGTACATCAAAGAAGACAAAAAGGTACCAAATGTACCTTCAAAGTCAGAGAGCTTAGAAAATGGCAGCATAAAACACAATATTTAAGTCAAATGTAGTACTCAAGTTTATTCCAATCAAATCTGGGGTAGTTCAAATCCATTACAGTCAAAAAAGACTACCTCACGGTAAAAATTTCAAGAGGACAGAAAGATTTTTTAACAGAAGCATCTTTGTGACCATTTGATTGTGAAAATGTTACCACTTTGTACAGAGGGAAAAAAAAAGATAATTTTATACTTGGTAAGTAGTTAAAAAAAATTATACAGAAAAGAACATGGTCCAGAATCTCACAATGATTTCCTCCCCCTGCATAAAATAAAAAGCCTATCAACCTATTGCATAATGTCTGACATATTGGAAATAAATACTCAAATAAAGTACAAAAACCTCTTGCCAATGAAAATCTAAAAAAAGACAATTCCCAAAACAAGCAATAGAGAATGGAGGTGCAGGGGTTTTCTCCAGGACTTATTTATCAAAGCCAGTGCTCTACAACATAAGCAAAACCTCAGGGAATCTCTTTTTATCAAGTATAACTGCTGATACTTTAACTGAAAAACAAGCCACGCCCAAGCAGACAGATAGAACTCTTACCTAGAGCATGGCAAGAGCCAAGTAAAAAAAATTGCTAAAGATAAAATGCCTTCACATGTTTAAAACTGATTCCAAGATCGTTATCTACCATGTATTAATAACAGTACATGGACCTGACAATCAACTTAGTATGCATAGAAACATTATTCTGCAATTTTAAACTGATTCCAAGTTCATTATCTACCATGTATCAATAACAGTACATGGACCTGACAATCAGCTTAGTATGCATAAAAACATTATACTGCATGTTTAAACTGAAACAGTGAATGAGTAATGCAGGAAGTTCACTCACACTTCACATGAACTTGAAAAGAGCCATAGGAGAAAAAGATAAGAAGTTGTGCAAACAAGGTATGATAATATAAGAAAAGGGGAAAGTACACATAACCTCACTAAACAATTTTTCCGGGCGTTACACGGGATTGGCGATTTTCTTGGCGAACCAATCCTGTGCAGCACACGAGATAACCTTTATTAATTTTTTTCTCATCCAGTTATTGTGTCTGCTGCTTGAATGAATACCCTCTATGAAAGCACAGTATCTTAGTTTCAAACTGATGTAGACCGGAGTGGAAAAGATCCAAGCCTTTTTTGTGCAACTTATCTCTCTTATTCTTTCTGTCTTAACAGATAAAAAAAAATAAGAGAGTGTGATTTTCTATTTTATTTTAATTCGTTTTTACCTTAGAGGCCTTGCCCCAAATTTTTGGGGGGTATAAAAATTGTTCAAATAAAAAAAAATCATAAAAAAAAAAGCACTTTAGATGCAGTTTTCAAATTTGTTTAATTTTAAATGTCTGTTTATTGTCATTTGAATGGCCAAAAAAAAATGTAAATTGATATATTAGGAACGTCATGGGAATTTTTTAAAAACATCCTTGAATTGCTGGTGCTGTACGCTGCGCTTGCAAACCTAAAAATACAGGGGGTTGATTGAGTTGAGATGATTTGAAGAAGGTTTACTTAATCCCTTGAATCTTGTGTGGAAGACTAGAAGACCAGTAGCAAAAAATAACCCACCTATTTTCATAAAGACTATTCACAAAGATGCTATAGAGTGGTCTCTCTCTTTTTCCTTTTATATCATGTAGAAGATGAATCTCAAACTCAAAGACTTTCCAAGATGCGCTTTATAAACTTGTAACTCCTATGATTTTCCTATAAAAGGTTAAGAAACAAGTCTCATGCCAAGAGCTGCCATTTTATATTTATACATTTTTTTTTAGAGATAATAATTGTTAAAAAACGTTTATATAGATGAAGGCTTATGCCTCATTAAATGGAGAAAACCCCTCTATTAAAAAATCATAACAGATCTATTTTTCACAAACTCTCTTTTTTTAAAGTGTAAAAATTAATTGAGATTACATTTATATCTAATCCCTTGCAGGTTACAGATTTGTATTTTTTCCCCTCCATATCTCTTTTTTTTTCAAAATTCATAACTTAACTCATCTGACAGTAATACTAATATTTTAATGGAATTTTTTAACACTGAAGAACTATAAGAAAGAATAGGCATAGTTAAAAAAAAAAACAAAACACATATCTTTTGAAAAAAACAAAGCAACAAATTTGGAAGGACTTCCTGATGAGTACAGTACTTCTATCATACTGAAGAAGAACACTTTCGATTCAAATTTTTAACAGGCCAATATTTGCCATAAAGAACTATATTAATGCCTGATATTATTGTCAGTGTAAATCATATTCTAACGAAGAATTAGCAATAAAAAAATTACAGCATCATATATCATATCTTAATATACATGTACTAAACAATGTACCCGATCAGAGGTTGTACCACAAATTTTAATATTGACCTTGCAGCACCTGACTTGTTTTGACTGGGTGTAAGAATTTGATAATGTCCCACTATCACACATTCTTAGTCATAAGAGCCATCAAAGAAGCTGGAAAGGCAAATTATGTGAAATTTGTACTTGTTTTTATAAATCATTTAGATAGCTTGGAAGAAAACAAAAGAAACTGAAAATAAGCATGAAAATTGAAAAGTGGCTTATCCATAGTTGATGCTTTGAATCGAGTGCAGATTTCATAAGAGATGTAATAGAATCCTTTTGATATAACTCAACCCTACCTATATTATCACCCTCTATTGCCCATACAGACCACTATATTTTGTACCTACATCGCCCATTTACTTTCACTTTCTGGGTGTCCACTTACTTTCCTTATAACTACCAGATATGTTGTGCAAATCTCAATTACATTTAGAGGACACTTTAGTCTTGTTTTGATATTATTTTAGTTTCGTTTTTGGACTAATTGAGATCTAAAAATGCCCTTCAAAATTGACAGTTTTTGTCCGCTATTTTTTGGCGATTTCAAGGTCTATGCTAGACCTAAACTTTGAACTCGGATGGATTATCGCTTGAATTATCTCTGGGATGCTGTATAAACCATTTATTATGGTTATATGCATGTTTTCCCTAGTCAGCATGAAAATAATGACCACTGCCCATTTGAGATCGGGAGTCAGATTGTGATGTTGAGATGGTGGTGGAGTGGGATGCTGATGGTGAAAAAACTGAAAATGGTTGAGTCAGCTTTAAGTGAAGGAGGACTCTTAGAAAATTGGTTTACTGTCATAAAACCTTGTTTTATTAAACATTCAAAACCTCTATTTTTTTTTCAGTCTATTTCATAATTTTATCTTGTTTTGCTTGATTGCAATATTTATGTATATATCTGTTCTTTGTACGGACTTATATCCCTTCTCTTAGGGTCAGGTAAAGTTTACCTGAGCTGGGTTACCGCAACTTAGGTGGGGATTTAGTTAATGGCATGACACAGAGAGGATACCAAAATTTCAAGCCGAAACGGAAACAATATATGAATATTTACTAATATTTATGATTATGGATGGGGAAAACAAAATGAAAGCTAAGGCATCCTCGACAGAAAGTACTGATGAGGAAAAACATTGTATGAATAAGAGAAAACACGAAGCCATGAGAAACCAAAAGACTATGCCACAATTGTTGATGGATGACATTAATATAACTTAAATAAAAAAATATGATCAGATACCCTTTTTTTATTTCTGAATTATACATTTTGTAATTATTTTATATTAATGCTTTTAAAGCTAACCTAAAACTAACCTGAAAACTTATAATAATGTAGAAAAAGAAACACAAATTTATAAGAGAATACAGACATTAAAACGTAACACCTAACTTACAGGGAATTTCAAAATACAATCCAATCATGGAAGCATTAACTTAATAATGAAGTACCTGGTGGTGACTGTATTCAAACAGAATTGTAAACCTGGAAGCCAGTCTAATGGCTTGTAAGGAATTAAATCCCTAGTTAGACATGAGATTTGTCACGTCATGAATTGGATGGTGAGAAGAACAGTCAGACGCAGAGAAATCAGCATATAGAAAGTCAAAACCATTCTTGACGATCTGGAGTTTGCCAAATACATTACCCTTTTTTCAATAACCAGAGATCCAATTCAAGACATACAGACTAACTCAATGAATTCATAGCTATGCAGCCTGCGTAGCTCAGCCTTGCTCCAACCACAGAGCTACACATGGTGCGTAGCTTTTCAGTTGAATCGTTTCTAACGTGATAAATCATTTGATGCTTGTTTATCCTTTTTTATTTGGCGTTTCCTTTCGGTAGAGAGTTCTACCAGTCCAATATTGTAAATGTTTGTTGTTATTTCAACATATACAGTCCATGGTTTGTTGTTTCAAAGAAGAATAAATAAAAATCTTGCATTGGAACTCACACCTCCTAACTCTAGATCCAATTTCAATAATAAATTTCCCAGACACTTGACTGCTGAAGAAGTTACAGCTTTTTTTCAATCTTTGAAAGATGAAAAAACAAGATTGATGTGGACCATGAAAGTGATTAATGTATATCTAGACCTTTATCTATTTTGATCGACCTATCTGTGTCTGATTCTGAGGATGAGCGGGCATTACCCCTATCAAGACCTGAACCTACAAAGAGATGATACAACTTATGAAACCTTGAATGGGATATTTTTATTCTCTGTTCAATTACCTTTACTTTGATATATATACAGCACTATGCATTTTCTATTATGGATGTCACATAAATCGGCAGTTATAGCAACCCCCATGCAAAATCTTTATAGAAGCCGAAATTAATTCTGATTGGAAGCCGAATTTATTCTGATGTCAATGAGTTAATGACACAAAGTATGAAAGCAGTCCTGATTTAAGTTAAAAACCAACAGGTTTATTAAAAATGCAAAATATTAAGGATTAAGTGCCAAATGTTGGTGGCACTGGCAATGCAATGAATTTGGCCAACAACTCAACAAAGCCTGAGCTACTTCCAGCCATCTAAAAAATATTTAGTCTTCAAAAAACAAACAAACATGGGCCTCTATACTTAATGGTATTATTGCAGTTATCAGCCCAACTCACTGTAAGCTTTATAATTATTGTACTATTCTTTATGAATTTGATATGCTGAACACAAATATGAAGGTTTTATTCGTCGCAAATAAAAACTTTTTAAGATATTAGCATTTCTGTTGCTCTAAAATCACATTAAGTTTCGAATCAGTCGAGAAACATTCAATTATGAAGCCTATTTAAGTGAGTTGGGCCAATATCCGCAAATTTACCTGTTAATTCTAACTCAGGCTACACGCTTGTAACACCTGCTCATGTATGGATAATTGGAAGTTAGATTTGAGAAAAGACTTTAAACTAATATGACTGGACTTAGGAAAGGAATTTTAACTAATACAAACTGTGAAGATAAGATACCTAGATCTATTGCGTGACAAAGGAAGATATCTTTAAAAAGTCAAATTAAAAAACATGAGCCAAAGATACTAAAGAGGTCATACAAATATTGGACACATCGTGAGGAAAGACTCCAATGTCATATCAATGATATGGGTCCACAGGAAAAGGGATTTATTTATAAGGTTTACAGCACTAAAGACCACATGATGAAGGCAACCTCTAGACTATATAGAATCTAGACCAGAGCCATTTATAAGTCTTCATCTTTTTAGAAGATCTTGACCTAATGCAGTTGTTGATAGCTAGAATTCTAGAATATAGATCTAGATCTCTATATCTAGCTAAACTCGGTTACTTTACCTCAGCACATAGATCTAGGCTATGGGAGTGTCACAGGATTCAACATCAGGATTTGTTACTGATACTGTTAGTGTAATTTGGCCTAGATAGCTAGATTTAAATTTAATTCTCGTTAAACACATCATTTAACACTAATAATAACAGTGTTCAATTAGACTAGACCCAAAAAATTAGATTTGACATCTGGATAAGGCAGAGATAATAAAATGTATTTCTTGGCTGAAGCAAGACAAGTGTGTTAGGCCAGGAATACGCCTTCTCTGTTGTTGGGTCTATTGTTGACTATAATACGCAATTTGTCAACATAACTGTTCTCCTCTTCAAGAGAACTATCACATCATATAGGGAGGCTTGCTTGTAAAGCTACTTGTAAATTTCATAAGGGGATTACTCCTCAAATTCTTTTTGCTTCAATTTTGAAAAAATTGTGATGCTTATACAATCAGAAAATTAATTGACACATAATTATATCAATGCTGCATAATTTATAAAAATAGATTCTTTCAAGTAGTCGACAACAATCTGTTCTCTTTATGAGTTAGACCTACTCTAGTTAAATGGCTGAAAACCTTTCAGGCTCTAGACTACCAGACTACTCTACGTCTCTAGTCTAGATCTATCTATCTAGATCCAGATTTAAACGGATTCTTTCATTGGCATCAATGTCAGTGATGTCGAAGGATGAATAGGTAAGGACTTTATAGATCTTAAGCCTGCTCACATTGACACGCACTTCGAACTGCCAATATGAATGCATTAGATCAAGACCATTATTTTTATTGTGTAAATTATTGTTTCCATAGGAGCTTAAAATTGCAAGTTTTCTAAGACATAATAAAATGGTTACTATTGCAACCAAACCTATGCACATGTACCAATACTACATATCTAGACCTAGTGCTTCTAAAATTTTCACGTCGGGCTTCACAATTAAATGTTTCCCGTCAAAATCAAAACTTGTAGTTTAATGGGATTTTAGAGCAGCTCAAAAATGCTTATATCTTGAAAAGTATTTGCGCAAATAAAACATTCATATTCGTGTTCAGGGAAGTTCTAGATCTGAGGGAGATGGAGTCTTACATTGTTAGATCTATAGATACAACAATAATGAATTTGATAGGCTGCAGTTTTTTATGGGATGTTATGTGCAGACCCAGACCAGTTTGCCTCCATATGATTAACCTCCTGGACAATCCTGGTATTGTGCCTATGAAAAGCACAGCTGTGTGATCACTGGAATATATGGAAGAGATTGAAAAGTGGACAGTCATCACCGCATTGGAAGGCACCATTGCTTAATTACTAGAATATGGAAGAGATTGAAAAGAAAACAGTCACTACCGCATGTCTGCGAGCTAGAAAATTCTTGCTCATCAATCCAAGGATCAGTCCAGAGGCTGTACTAAGTGCTAATATAACTTACAGTTATACTGAAGCATCCTCAAAGACATTAATTTTGCTCACAAAATGAGTTTCTTAGAGAAATTATGGAAAATACAGGTTATGTAGGGGAAGGAACTGGGCTTATAACATTGTATTATACAACAGTTGGTATTAGGCACAAATATAGACAGCTGACCAAGAGACTATAGAGAGATCCACAATAAAAAAAATTAAAATGAAGAGTGTTAAAAGTGTGAGTTAGACCTACCTTTCACGGAAGTGGAAGCTGTCACTTTAGTATTCAATTCTTGGTGTATGGGGTTAAACCTTAGGAATTGCACTTTTTTTCTTTTCTGTTAGTGTTACAATGGAATGATGGAATCCACTTAAAGTCAACACCTTGGGACCAAAAAAAGTGTTCAGTTTAAGCAAAGTTGATTTTATCCATTTCCAGGAAGCAAGTCCAAGAATTCATGGCATAAAAACAAGTGGTCTCCCTTTACAGTATCTCCATTAGGCAAAGAGAAAACCGCACTAAGTCTGAAAAGAGGTTTATTTAAACAACTTGATATACTACACACAAAAACACAAAATATGTATACGCACACATCTATAATTCCTGCTCTATTTTTTTCAGCTTTACCCTCTTTTACCCTCTCATTACTTTTATTCCATCAGAAAAAAAAAGTAATGGCCCGATTTTAAAAATCGTATATCATTCTTGTGGACTCTGAAAAGAAAGCTATTGGTTAAGGTGAGCAGCTGTGGGGATAAAATAATGTGCTGTTTGTCACAAATGGTTCAAGCTAACGATAAGTTAGGTCTAGACCTAGATACACCCAGCCTCCAGCCCGCCGACACCCTACTCATCTGTCTTTGTCACTGTGACATGTGCAAGACCACACTAACTTAAGCATGCTATTAATGCAAAGTGACTTACTGACTGTATTGAGCTCTATTTCGCCCACGTATCCCTATCCACCCTGCTTAGTTTTATAGGTTTTACTTTTTCTTATCCACCAAGGAGTGATGACTTTAAATGAAAATGTCCCTAAGCCATTAACTTTATAAATCAGTTACTTAAAGGGAGAAGGTAAAAAAACGGGACGGCAGTGTGGTGTTGACTTCCATTTCCAAGTGAATTCCCCTGTACCTCTTGCAGAGCTAGACTTTCTTTTTTTTAAAGTTGATATATATTTAATATTTGCTTCTAATTCACATTAGCTGTGACAAAAGTCCATTTTATGCTCATGCTCTTACTCGATAAATTTTTCTCCCTTTCTCTGCCTCTGAAGCCACTGCCACTAAATGGGGTATTGTTAGATATTTAAGTGGTTAACAGCTATTCTGATCTATGTTCTCTCTATCACCCGGTCTATCTTTCACTCACATACATATACACACTTTCAAGTGCTAGATTAGACTTTGTATCAGGAATGGATTTTGAGAACTATATCTTTGTCTCTTTTTCAGCGACCAGATTCTAAGGCCAGAGAGACATCAAGTGAATCAAGTAATTTAAATCATGAAGCTCATGGTCAAAGCATCGGTCATACATGATTTGGAACGTTGAAAATAGAACTCAATGCCACAGCAGTCCTGAGAGTCCTCAGCACTCATGTGAATTAGGTTAAAAGTAATTGATTATAGTGATGAGATCAGCATTTGGCAATACCAGAAGACAGATGTATGCTAGAACATTATTACATAGCCAAGATTATGCCCTATTGTGATTAGTTTAGCCCCTCTCCTATAGTAGATCTTGGATTAATTTAAGGAAATAAGCATTCATGGGCCCACTTTCAGTTTCACTTTCCGATTTAGAAAAATGAAAGAATAAGTCAATTTCTTCCTTTTAGCACAAAGAAAAGAGAAAAATACTTAAGCATTTAATGATCTTACAACACATGTTAAATCCTATAGTAAAATTTGAGTTGCTCACATAAAAACATTGTAAGGCCCAATGTCTGTCAAACAAAATCATTTACGCCAAACTCCCCTTGAGAAATATTTGATTCATGAAAATAATTAATTTATGTAAAATTTCAATGGTTTTAAAATTGTTTGTCTCACAGTAATGTACAGGCAGTGGTCAAATGCTGACGGATGCCTGTCAGTCCTGTCTGAGGGTAAGTCTTAAATCAAATGACTAAAAACAGGCATAACTGACTTAGCTGTACTTGTAATGTGAGTCTATTGGCAGATATATAAATCTTTTGAAGCAAAAGGTGTAACACTGAAGCAGTACAATTTGGCTTACCATACCCTCATTTTTGTGGTATAACTGTAATTCTACTCACATATCCAGATCTTGATCTTCCAAACAAGCTGATAGTTTTCAGCAGTCTTTGTTTTTAAATTTAAAAATTAATATTTCATGTTATTTTTTTAAAATAGATTTTCTATTTTCTGACTGGAATTTTAGGACTTTTTGGGGTGTTTTGAAAGAGATTCAGATTCTATAGGCTGACTAACTGGACTTGCATCCCAGCTCTTTTTCTGCAATTGTGGACTAACTTTATTACATAAATAGATTAACAGCCATAAAAAGTATGTATACATGTATTATGTAAGTCACAGTGATCCAAAAATTAATGAAAAGATAGAAGTTATATTTTCATTTGGTAAACTTCACCCCTTTATTTACACTTCAATAGTTATAATTTAATAAATGTACTCTAAAGTAAGAGCATTTATTCTTTTATTTTTTTTTCATGTAATCAATTGATATAGGTTTTAAAAAAATTGTGCAGTACATCATACTGTCATAATTGAGATGGAATTATAATTTTTTTATAGTAAGAAAAAATATTCAAATTCTTTTAAAAAATTAAACCCAAACAGAACCAGGCAGTCTTTATCAGATGATTACGTTATATTGCATTCCACCTTCAAAACTGGATAAAAGGCGAGCTGTTTTAATATTTAGCCATATTCATATTTATTTTTCTTCAGATCATTACATACCCTTTTTTTTTTTTTTGATGAACATCAGCGCACATTTTGGGTGGATATCTTACTCAAAATTTAATCTTTCTTAAAAATATGGTTTGGTTATTTTTACTCATTTTCTTCAATATAGCTGTGTACTGTTAGCTGTTTTAATTGTTTGCCTGAAGGAGTTAAATGATAAGTCTGCAAGTTGTGTAGTAGCAATGGGAGTTGTAAAGAAAAAATTATCAATTGATTTCTTCGACTTTCAAATTTGTGTTATGTTTTGCCCTAACTGTTGATTCATGAAGGTTTTATGTCAAAGTGGGTATGGCAGAAAGTATAGTTAGAGAAGGCCTAATGCTACTATAAAGATATTTTCAGTTATTCTTAGTCTGGTTAAGGTTAAATCTCTCTCTCCGTCTCTCTCTCTCTCTCTCTCTCTCTCTCTCTCTCTCTCTCTCTCTCTCTCTCTCTCTCTCTCTCTCTCTCTCTCTCTCTCTCTCTCTCTCTCTCTCTCTCTCTCTCTCTCTCTCTCTCTCTCTCTCTCTTACTCACTCTCTTTCTCTTTTTTCATTGTTTTTTTTTTTTTTTCCTTTTTTGTATTTACTCCCTAAAAAAATATCACGCAAAATTATTTATAGCCCCCAGCTTTGTTCAATATTAACAAGTTAACCCCATTAGAATTGGTTTATGGACATTCAGAGATTTCTAATTCAAATGCGATGAGGAAAATGGTGATTCATGTGTCAGCAATTGTTTTAAAAATATTTTACAGAAAAAAAAAGTATAATGAATTCCATTTAAATCAGATTTTCATAAGTTAAAGTTGTAAATTAGCAGCCTCAATTATTATTTTCTAATTTTTTTAAGCTCCGAAATATCAAGAGCATAGTTAACAGATTTGGAGGTGTTCTATTGATCCAAATCTTTAAAAATGACTGTTACTTAAAGCAATATTCCAACAGGCATGTCCTATGAGAAAATGGAGGAGGATCTCACATGCCCAGTATGTCTGGAACTGTATGCTGATCCACTCATGATGCCGTGCTCACACAGTGTGTGTAAAGCATGTCTTCATGACATAATGAAGAGTCGTGAGAAATCAGGAAAACAAGGTCTGTGTTTGAGAATGGGATTACAGGTTATTCATAAACTATTTACCTCAATAATGGAATACTGTGTTCCTTTGATCTTATTTCCCAATGATATTGTTTTGGCTTTATACAGTTACAAAGATGATGATATATAGATCTATATGATTTTATTGAGAAAATCACCATGTTTGAGAAAAGAAAGTGACAGAATTCAAAAGTATTGTATATAAGCCCATAATTTACCAGCCGCCTGTCATTTTTACTTTGATAAGTTCCCAGTGCAAGGGGCATAACTCTGATTTTGTAAATACTTTGTTTGCTAAAATCTCCTATATAATCTTAATTAATAGAGATAAATGTATGTAAAAAATATCATATTTTGCAGAAATGGATGAGTTTTTAATTGATATACAACGTGCTGAAACCATATGAAAATTATGTCTAAAAAAAATGATAAAGAGGGACATTTGTAAAAAAAAATTGTTATTGCCACTGTTCACTTGTTTTTTTTTAACTGTTAAACATATTTTCATGAAATTGGGCAAAACAGTTGCATAAGTTGAAGAAATCAATGGGATTTGCAGAGTAATCAAGATCAAACAGATCAAGATTAGCGCCTTTTCTGCGCGTGAATAGTTCAACTTCAACATCATGAAGGGTAGTGGACCAAGGGAAAGGATCGTTTGGTTTAGGGTCTGACTCAGAGGCTAGATCTAGATCTACATTGTCGGCACTCTCTTCTTCTTCCTCTTCACCTCCCTGTGCAAACTCAACGTCACTCTCATCATCTATATCACCCTCCTCTTCATCTACAGGATTATCTTGATCTATAACCTCTTCTTGGGCAAACTGATTTCTTAAGCGATTGAGAAAATTAAAAGCCATTTTAAAAAAATTAGAGCTTCGAGGCCGATCAACCAATTCGCATGCGGTTAAGAGAAAATGAAGCTGGAACCTTAGCGGAAGACGAGGAGCTCTTCTTTTGCGAAAGTTTAACGATTATAAAAAGGCTTTATTCCATATCCTTATAGAGTATACTGAACAAGTTTGTTACCGGAAGATAGCGGGCTCTCTGGTACAATACCATATCGGGCAATCGCGGACGCTAAGGTAAATTATCGGTTTGTGCCCATTGCACACTATTTTCAAGAATACTGCACGCTGAACTGAATGCTTAGAAACAAAAACTAAGTGGCTTGAATATGAATGTCTACTTTAAATTATATAATTGCTATGATTTTTGTTATTATTACTATTTATAGTATTTTTCCTTATAGTATTTAGAATAGTAAAAGTTATGGTAATGGTTGTGGTGGCCAGAAGTTGCAGCAGCAGCAAATAGTCACAACAAAATTGTTAAAAGTTAGAGATTTTAGAGTCTTATATGAGGATTGTAGTACTAGTAGTAGCAGTTTTTTGTGTTTTTTCCTCCCTAGAAAATCTGTAAATGTAAAAGCTTACCTCATTTTGTTCATATTTGAACGCTGATGCCAAAACAGTTATTAGTTTTTTAGCCCAAATTTTTTCTTTCCTGAAATGAAAAATTAAAAACTTAATACTTAGGGATTGATATTTTTTAACCTCAATGTTTGTTCCATGAAAAACAGTAGGACATCCATAGATACTCAGAAAGTACTACCACCTTAATTGCCAGCAATTAAATCTTTACTTGTAACGCTTCACTAGTTATTGGCAGATCATTTGCATATTTTACAACCATTTTTAACATGTAAGGCCACCTTAAGTTGAATTTACATAAAATGGATGCTGTATTTTAATGGCTTTTGATAAAACTTTGACACTTTTAAACTGTGCTAAAAAGGAAAGTCTCTCTGAAATAGTTTTATTTATCCATGCAGCAGCAGACGTCAAAGACATAGCAATATGAAGTTTTCAAAGCTCACATTCTTATTCTCTTTAAAGGAAAACTTAACTATCATTATATTTCAGCAATTCTGGTTTGATAAATATGATTGTTTCAACTTTCCCATCAGACCTTGAGTGTCCAGCCTGTAGGGAGATCCATCATCTCAGTGCAGAGCAAGTAAACCTCCTGCCAAAGAACTTGGCACTGGAGAATATTGTGTTTCGTTACCAAGAAATTCGCAGTTGCAGCCTCAGCCGTGCAGCTCAGCTGGCATCACCATCTCCAATATCTCAGCAGCAGTCAAGCTCTTCCCATTCACCAGCTCCATCTCCATGTCATGATGTCAGTGGAAGAGAGCAAGATTCTGTTTTTGATGATAGCATAGTAGAGGAAAGGCTTTCCTGTGGTAAATATAATTTTTAATTTGGATGACAGGAAAATAAATGCTTTTAATGGTCCATAAATCATTAGCTTCGATGGGTCATTTGAAAGAAATGCAGCCTTCAAATGGTGTTTTAACTTTATCTCCAAGCATTTTTGTTTTTGATGATTTATAATTAGCACCATTTTTTCTTGTTTTCTTGTTGTGAGATATGACAAAAGCAGCAAACCATCTGTACAAGTAGGCTATTGGTGGAATGAGCTTGTCTCAGAAGGTGACCTCTTAATTTGAAAATTTTGCTGAAAAATTTTAGTACTGGTAGATATCACTCCTAATTATTGAGCTTACATGAAGTGAATTGTATATCATAAATAAATTGTAATAAATTTGAATTATGATGTGGTAAAAGGAGTTCCAAAACAACCCCAAAAAACTTTGAATAGTTTAAGTCATTAGGTTGTCAAAGAATTTGTCGAAGTAATCCAAGAAATATGCAATTATGTATATTAAAAGGAATTTGTCAGCATAGCGATCAATTGGCTTCAAATTTAAATTCAAGTTATGAAAATGCAAGAAATATGCGATTGTAGTGATTTTTATTTTCTGTCTGACACTATGAACATTTCATATGAGTTTTCCACTGGTTTCAATAAGCATCTTCATTTTTGTCCAATATTACATGTACTTAACTTATGATCAACGCCAGCAATGTCTCCAACAATGTCAATGAAATTATTTCAGGCTTAATGATTCATATATCTTGATATTTGGAATATGAATCATATTCACTGAAACATGTTTCATCGGAAGGTATATTAGTTTTCCTAGTTTGGTTCATTTTCATAAGAAAAAGGCAAAATAAACAGGTGTCAATTAGCAATTAGCAATACCAACCTTAACAGAAAAAACCATATCCACTCATTATGCTTACTTCAAATAAATTTTGCTTAAAAATGAAAAAAATTGAACACTATTAAAAAAAAAATTGTAATATATAAAAATGAGAGGTGTAATGTGAGACTTATAACTCCACCGAGTTAAATCAGTCATGCTAACACAAGTAACAATTAATTGTAGAAATAATTTAATTTTGCCTGGTTTGGGAAAGACAAATAAACTGTAGGCCTTTTTTGTTTTTCAAATATAATAATTTTAAATTGAACTTTCCTTCTTAAATTAAATTTTAGTTGTAATATGTAAAAACTTCTGTTGTAAATTGGCCAATAAACTTTGAATATGAATCATTACCAGTAAATTGCATATTGACAATGAGACAACATGTCAGCCATTTTCCATGAAACAGAGCGTTCTTCTCAATTGAGTGACTGAAATGAATTCTGCACAATGCTTTCTATGCTCTTTGCCCAAGAATAATTGGTCATGACAAGTTGACCAAAAAATTAACCACTATATGCAATCACACAACAGAACATTAAATATACTTATACTACTTTTTTTCTGATAGCCTATTATTCTTTATTTTTTCAATACATTTGCCTCAGGTTTTGTGGACTATGAAAGGCAATTATTCAGTTTTTTCTTTTGTTCACAAATTGCACAATTGATATTTTTCTTTTGAAATGGTTTTAATTTTATAAATTATCGAAAATAAGATATAAGACCAATACTATTGGGGTCAAAAGGAGAAAAAAAGAATCCAGATTGCATGAAGAGAGAGAGAGAGAACTAGAATAATTTTCTTTATCCATTATTTGATTTTAGAAAGCCTTTTCCCAGTGTCCCATTTTTTTATAAATAACAGGTTTAACCAGACTGTATTTTAACATACGTATTTAAGCACTCAAGATCTTTGTTTCACCCAAAGTTATATTATAGTCTGCAAGTCTTTTTTAAAAATACTCATAAAAATTAATTTGTGATTGGCTTATGATATTGATCTACATTCATTTTAAAACAAATTGCCATATGTACTGATTAGAAAAAAAAAAAAAAAAAAAATATATATATATATATATGTAAGACTCTAGTCCAAGGCCGGTCTCTAATTCGTGTCTGATGAGAGGCTGGCGCTGGTGGTGCGTCGCTGCATATGTCTCCAAACCTAGGCTTGCGCAATCGAGCGAAGAGAGGCAGGCCAATACAGTGTTGTGATCACCGTTGATTAGATCTAGATCTAGGCCTAGCATAACGCCAAACAAAGAGAGAAGGCTGACTTTTGGAATTACCGATAGGCCTAAAATTAATTTACTTTGTTGACAAAATTACTTTTACTAACCTCTGAAAATTAAGCTTAGATCTACATTTTTTTTAGTTTGATTGTCCACTATTAACCACAGATCACTTCATTTTGTATGTTTTTCTTTAACTTTCCAAACTTAATTAGATCTACGGTATACAAATATCACCGTTTTTTGCTCAATCTAGTACCTAAGATTTGGATTGTCTTTAAAACTTGTTAATTCTGATCTATCAAAAGTATGTCTATGGAATCGCAAGAGCTTTCGGTACCAGATACTGGTTTTATGTTTGTCCCTCCAAAAAAGAAAAAGTAAAAAATTATTTTGTTCTTGTTTTTTTTTTGTTTTTTTTTTCTTAGTAATTGCGTTGAAATAGATTTAAATTTATGCAGGTTTATCTTAACCCAGACTAGAAGAGAGAGAGAGAGAGAGAGAGAGAGAGAGAGAGAGAGAGAGAGAGAGAGAGAGAGAGAGAGAGAGAGAGAGAGAGAGAGAGAGAGAGAGAGAGAGAGAGAGAGACTTCCCCCCCTTTTACACACACACACACACACACACGCACACGAGACATACTTTCTTGCTAGGCATAAATCTTCAATCTTAGGCCTAGTGCCTGCCTCTCTCTTCGCTAAGGGGAGACATGAATTAGACTAGCCCGACTCTCTCTCCCGCTTCACTCAGCCAGCCAGCGTGCACATGAATTAGACTCACCCACCTCTCCCTTGGACAATTAGACAATTGGACACGGATTAGAGACCGTACACGTATCTGAGTCTTACACATATATTTATATGTTAATGTAATTATTTTATTCATGTCCAAAGAGCATGTCATTTTTAATTTCCTTAATGGGATCAATAAAGTTATCTTATCTTATATATTGATTGAGCACATCTTTGAGGTAATTTTTAGGTTCGGAATAACAAACTTTGTTACCTTTGAGGTCGTAAGCACCATCCTCTCTTTGATCTTATTTTAAATAAAATTCTTTCATGTATATTTGTTTCAGGCATGTGTGAGGAGCCTGAGAAAAATGAAGCTGAATGGTTTTGCCCTCAATGTCAGGTCCTTTATTGTCAAGTGTGTTTGGATATCTTTCATCCAAGACGTGGCTCCTTAGTAAAGCATAAGGTCAGTGCTTCCTTATTGGCTTCTGATTTAACCTGTCATATGAGTCTTATGTCTACAATGCTTCTTTGTTTGGTTATATTATTTTAGATGATGCAATATTTGGAAACTTAGCGTAAAATTAATTTCCTATACTCATGTATAATCTAACATTACCTTGTGTTACTCTGGCTAATGTCGTAGTTATAATTCCTTTTTTCTCTTCTTTTTCCCTTTGTTTTCATACATTTTGAGAACCATTATTTTGTTTGATTAATTGAGTATTTTTTTTAAAGGAGTAACATTATCTGGCACCCCACATTTTGTCTTTAAGCAAATCAATTTGATGGATGAATTATGTGAAATGGATTGATCTGCATTTGAGTGTGCAAAAAGCTTTCAGTGTTTCTTTCTGACCAATTTGTTTTTTCGTAAACTTCTTTGCTGCTCATGGATCAGTGTTCATCAAGTGACTCAAAAACAGCATTTTAAATAAAATCACATTCTTTGCTATTCCATTGTTATATTTCCACCAACGGCTTTCTAAGAGCAATTAGTAAAATTATCAAAAAATAATTATAATAACCAGGATAGTGATGATTTTTTTTAATATTTAATATCACAATAATAGTATTAGTAAATTTATCGTCAAGCATGGTTTTAGGCAGATCTGAACTATGGTTTGCAGGAACTGCTCATGTCATGGCTGTGCCACTGCTAAGGATTAGATAGAAAATCACAAGCATAGTGTTAAAGTTTTTGGTGAGAAAAATTAAATAAATTTTATGCTCAAGGTATAATTGGAGGAACTCAAAGTTTATGTAATTGAGACATTCTCAGTACTTTGTGATTGGCATTCTGAGCACAGTATGATCAATTGTTGCTTGTATAAGACCTGATCAAATTTGTAGAGGGCAAAGATTGTTCCCCTGCCCACTTTGGCCAGATATTGATGGCCACTTTCTTTGCTGATTTTTTTCCAAAACTTATTACATGCTGGTTCAGGTGCAAATCATCTTTTTGATTTTGATATTTAAAATCTCCTCTCCACACTTACAGGTATTCCATTTCTCTCTATAGTCAATGAAACTGTCCCTCTCAGGTTGTATGAAAGAGAAAGTATCCCCAAATGTTTGCCCAGAAGGCAAACCTTCAAATACCTACATGTTTTTGTTAGGAAAAACATTCTGGTATTTAGTTATACAAAGAGTTTAATCAGGGCTGAGAATTCTCCGTCTAAAGGCGGATTTCCGCCCAACTTGTCATTTCCATCCGCCTAACGAAGATCGCGTCCGCCCAAAAAAAAAAAAAAAAAATTAAAACAACACAAAAATTCCGAAGCCTTCTTTTCGATTTTTTAATGCTCTTAAATTAAGTTTACTTTTCAATAATTCTGTATCTTTAGTTAGTTTGGTGACTAAAAAAAGTTAAAAAAAAAAATCTAGTCTGACACCTTCAGTGATTAAATTCAATTCAATATTCTAAGATCGTTCCAGATATGTTTTAGGTTTACCTTATTTTTTTTCTTACATGTCAACAAAAAAAAGCAAAGGATATAACACAATAATTAAGGGAAGTTCAGTGCCAGAGGGGCCTAAATGGCTTAATTTTAACGCAATTTTTCAAAATTTTCACCCCCCTTAGGTAAATCTCGAGCCTTCGGCTTGTTGGCTGGTATTTTCAGACATTTTCTTGTCTGACCATTCTCAGCTCTGTTAATGGGCTTTTCTTGCAATTGTCTCTTCCAACCAGTATTTGGGGGGGGGGGTTATAGGAGAGTGTTTTTATATTCCATTTTTTCCAATATTTTGAACTCCTACCTTGGCGTGTTACGAAGACGTACCACGTCAAGTTTTAAAGTAATTTAAATAATCTTCGGGCACAAAACTTTTGTTATGCATTTTAGATTGAAAAAAGAGTGTTTTATTTTAATTTATAAGAGACTAATGTGATATTCTTTTTCAAGACAACTTGATTTATAATGGTTAGGGAATACATTTTTTTTTCTTTAACTTTTTTTACGTGCTATTCCATCTTCAAAATCAGTCGTGGTTTCAAATCCATTCACAACCATGAAGGATAATTTCACCTATGAGTAGGGATTATTCATAAGAGAATGCGCCCTTATTTATGACTATATAAGTGCAGATATGTAATTATGAATTGATTTACCCTTTGCAAGCTAAATATATTTGAAAAAAAAAAACTATACAACTGAATACTTTTTAAAATTATTTCATCAAGTGTCTGAAAAGTGTATATGTGAGGAATACATTGCAATTTTTTAAAATCAAACTGGTATTTAAAAGTAGAATTAGACATTTTCCCCCTCTGCCTTAACTATTTTTCCCAGATGAATGGTGCTTAAGATGAATTAAACATTTATAAATTTGTCATATATTACTGAAAACTTTAGTGAGGTATCCTATGTACACATTTTTGGAGTGCATCTGATATTTGGCTGTAACTTGTGTGCAAATATAAAGCCTTTTCAAACCATCACATTTTTATACCTTTATCTTTTGTTTTCATTACAGCTCTGAACACTGATTGAGCATGCATGCCTTTTTTTCATCTCTTTTTAATATCTTTTACTTTTTCAAGCATAATCATTCTCTTTTCTTCTACTCATTTCATTCTTGATATATTTACATTCAAAGGTGAGGAGACCAAGAAGCACTGAGAACTCTAGTGGTCTTTTATTGTGTCATGACCACTCCAATGAGGTGGCCAGTATATTCTGTGACACATGCAAGGTGGTTGCTTGTCATCTATGTGTGTGCATGGGGCAAGGATCACACTGTGCTCACACCATTCTAGATCTTGAGACAGCTAAGAGACAACTACAGGTTTGTGCATGTCTTGTTAGTGCATTTTTGGTGGTCTCTTACCTCTACTGACCTTATTTTAGAGAATTTAATGATATGAGTGAAAGAGTCGGTATATTTTTTTGTGTATTGATGACCATAAAAGACTGTCATAATGATAATTTGTAACAGATTAGAGGGACACTCAATTTGAGTTTGTCACCTTTTTTTCTTATATGTGTATGCTGTATTGTTTTTGCACCAGTGTTCATTGATCCATATTGGATATAAAAGATCAGTAAAGTCAATCTTAGTTTGTTCTCATTTAAAATGATTTTTATTAATGATTCTGTTGCCCTACTGCTTCCTTTTGGGCACTGATTACTAACACTCCCACAAGACAACTATGTATACCAGAGATTGGTGGATCTAGGAGAATATATGTGAATTTCTTTACCAAGGCAATTGCAACATAAGTTGTAATTAAGACACAACTACCAATCATGTGTGTAAAAACGGCATAATCCTGTTCTAGAGGTGTCTAAATCTCCCCTGACAAGATTATTCAATATTCATGAGATATTCATTTTTTAAGGTAATTAAATCCTATCCTTACTTTCTTTTTTTTTCTCCTTTTTTCCTTTGATCCATTAGACCTTGATGTAAGTCCTTTATTAATATATTTTATGATATGTGTAGTCAATAGAAATATCTTTTTGCTTGAGAATTTAGCAGGACCAAGTATTCTTATATATGAAACATTTACATTGAGATTTTAAAACCGTGACATTTGTTACAAAATCCTGAATTTCTGAATTTCAACAGTATTATTCAGAATTTGTCAATAGTATGATGTAAACATGCTTATGGATGTTTGAAAACTTTTTTAAAGAGGTTTTGGTCATTGTTTTAAAATTCCTCAGGGAACTGTTGAAACTGCACAAGAAAAGTTGTCTACCCTTATAGCTTCTTTCTCAGAGAGAGAAACCAATATAAGTACTCACTTGAAAAATGTGAAGGTAATTAAACCAATCCCATTTTTTTCAGTTTATTTTATTTTTTTTTTTTTTGAAAGAGGGCTTTGAAACAAGAATGCAGTTCAAATTCATGAAAACGCATGTGACAGAGTATTGAAAATGAACATGATCTCTTCTTTTTTAAATTGGTTTTATCAGCCTAATTCAATAAATATATAATAGATGAAGTAATCCATCCAAATCGAGTTGTTTTGTTAAGAGCAAAAGTGAAATGCAGGATGTGAGGAAACAGTACCATGCAAAGTTCTAGAAGTCTTAAAATTTCAATTAAAAGCAGAATATTAGACAAACATTTGGAAAAATATTATTAATCATACAATAAGATTATTCAAATTCTGTCCAGAATATATTTATATATATAATGCTCAATAATCCTTTGAAAGATCATGATTAAGTGTGTCAAATCAAGATATGCTCCCATTCAGCTAGTTGTGAAAATATCAGGCTTGGTATATGAGAGTTAAAATAAGTAAAATATCGAGTGATCAGTCTACCCAAAGAGGGGAATATTTGGTTGCAAGATAAAGTCTTCAATATTGACATGCAGTTTGTCACCTAATAAATTCAACCCAATGAGAAATTTTCTTCATGTAATAAATCTAATTAACTAAATTAAACTGATCAAGCCTTTTGCTTTCAAGAACATCATTCTCCATTTTATTCAACACAATGCTTTCATTCCTTGGTTGTTTTAATTAAAAAAGTACATTAAAATCTGGTAAACAGCTTGCCAATTAGGAACTTTTCTTTTCTGTTTTTCTTGTGCAGGTATTAGAGGATTGTGCCAAAAGCTGCATCACAAGTCAATACAACTGCATCATGTCTGATATCACAGATACTCTAGATATGGCTCAGAGAAAGTCACTAGATGCCATCACAGAGCTGAGTTCAAGTCATTCCTCATATTTATTGAATCGCTGTCGTCATATCAAGGCACTTCTGTCCCGCTGTGAAGACTTGAATGAAGCATGCAGTGGTTTTTTAGCCAGTGATGAGGATAATGGAAGTTGTGGCTCTGGCAATCGGAGTGCTAATTCCAGTTTTGGCTCCTTCAGCAAACCCTCTAAAGAGGAAACTATACAATCTAGTAAGCATAGGAAATTAAAAAATATGATGCCAACCAGGTATTCCTCAGAAGTGAGTGCTTTACTTGAAGGGCATTCAACAGATGGGAGTAGTATATCAATTGATAATTGGGGAAATGGAAAAAGACATTCTGCAGATTGTGATGCTTTATCAAGAGAGCATTCAAAACATGGAAGCACTTTCTCAGATGAGTGCACGAGAGACATGGGTACTGAGTTGACTGTGATGGAAACTAAAAGCAGTTCTGCTTTGGCAACACCTTCTGACGATGGCTCAAGATTGCCAAGAAAATTGACTGGTGTTGATCAGAAAAATAAAGTATCAACAGAGGCACATGTAACAGATTCTGTGTATGTTGGGGGAGAGGCAAAAGGAAGAGATAATTTTTCTGGGAAGTTCTTATCAAACTTTAGACCAAGCACAAACTCTCTGGTTCAATTGAAGAGTCGTCTGCAGTCGCTGATGGTAGAAAAAGGAAATCAGTCCTCGGGATACAAGGACTCCACCTCAACTGATGAAAAAAATCAAAGTGTAGACAATTATCCACAACCACAACAACACTCAAACCCAGAGTCCTTAACCCAAGCTTCTGCAAAGTCTTCTCTTTCTTCAGAGCTTGATTTTTCGGACTCAAGGGGGCAGATCTTTGCTTCAGGCACTAATAGGAATGCTTTTTCAGTCAGCAAGAAACAACTTAAAAGAACCCAGGCAAGGGGCCAACTGTTGCTGCGAGCAGATGAGGTTGGCCCTGTCTTAGAGCAGGTGTCTGCTCTATCGAAACAGTAGGATTGCATTTATCAATATTTTTCCCTTTTTCTCTTAATACCTTCTCTAAATTGGTGTCAGCTTTATGTTTTTCAACAACGAACAACATTCAAAATTTGATCATAGGATTTTGATCTAATTTTTGGCATTAACTGACAACCTGTAATATCAGTTAACTCATACTCTTATTGCCACAATGAATGTTCATGCTGAATGTTCAGGGAGACGGGATTATCCTTCATTCCATGCAACTGACTTGCATGCCTGTAATACAAATGCAAATGGTGAAGAACAACAAATAGGAAAGTAAAGATTGAGAAAGAAAGTTCTGGGTGGTTTAAGTTTTGTAATGCATAGTGAATAAACTTAAATAATTTTTTTCTGAGGAGAATGTTTCATGCCTGTTTGGTGAATTCAAGGAAAAATTTAGGTCATTAACACAGCTGCCTATCCATAAAGTCTGTAAGTGAGATGGCATGAAGGACAATAAGGGTTGATTTTGAACCAATTAAAGAAATAGGTTGTTCACTGCAATCTAAAATAGCTTACACTAATATATTTAAGAACATTATTCCACATTGTTCTTTTTGTGTCCAAAACTCTAGAGAGAGACTTCAATACTGTCACATAATCCAATATAATAATTTAACTATGTCAGCAATACAGAGATTAGTAAATTTATTTGCAGTCATTGGGCTTGCTTTACAAAAGATAACTAGATTTTTTTTTCTTTTATTTCAATTTTTCAAAATTTTTAGGGTTTTGTTTTTGTTTAATTTTGTAACATGCCTCTCTCCAGACAATCAGTTTACTTTTTACTCTTTTTTTTTCATCTATCCAGATTTTACTTAGAGGATTCTAAAAGTGAAGATAATATGGATGCAAGTGCCAAAGATCATAACCAGAACATAAACTCATGTGTTTCTAGCTTCCACATGTCTACATTACATCTCATCAACAACATGACAGGTCTGATGTTTAGAAAATATCCAAATCAGAAAATCTTGTTTCAATATTTTGTAATGCCTTTAATAGTGGAAGTAGAGCAATTCACACAAAATACTTCTGTTATCTTTAATTTTTTTTTTTTTTAATATATGACATGATAATTCTCAGTGAATAGGGAATGCCATTTTACAAAGAATTGTGCCACTTACTTAGAAGTCATGAATTCTGTTCAATAACTAGAGGTGTTTTAGATTATCTCCGCAGTATTATTTTGTAAAACTATTTATGCATTTTATGATATACTTTTCAATCATTTGATTGTTCACACCTTTAAGCATTTCTTACTACTAATGTTATCGCATGATGCATTAACAAAAGCAGAACTCATGACTTACAAAAATGTAGCATAACTCATTGTGAAATAACATTCTTAATTGACTATTGGTGTCTTTTTGTCAATAAATGAGACATGTGTTAAAAATGGATAAAAACTAGAATCCCCTTATCTGTTAGGTGGGTTGAGCATGTATTTTGTTAACGTCTCAAGCCTTAACTTTGATAGTTGCTTCAAAATTACAAATTTTTTTTTATTTTGGCAAGTACGGGTAAAAAAAAACATTTCGACCATAGAAAACATTTCAACCACGAAAATAATAACCATCAGTTCATTTCAGCTTGAATGTTGGTTTTTTTTTTTAAAGTAGCTTACTAGGGAGCTTGTTAATGTATAACACTGAAATATCTTTGAAATGTTTTCTAGGCATGTCTTCTTTCTAATGGGAGTACATTACTGACTCTGATGTCCCACAATATGATCTTTTTTTATGTTTGCAGACCAAATAACAGCTGAGTGCCCAGTCATTATCCCTTGTGTGCGATCTGTGAGTGTATCATCACCTCACCAAGAATCATGTGTCCCAAGAGTTCAAAGCAGAGTTTTGATGACCTGGGGTTTCAATTCCACAACCTTTACAGCTGACCCTGTCACCTCTTCTGCGCAGTGGACTATTGATATCAACAGAAACACAAGTCATATTGGTGATGTCAAATCTGGATATTTGTTTGGTGTGGGAATTGCTTTTAAACCTATGAACTCCAAAGAGCAGGTTAGTAGAAAAAGACATGTTCTACACCTTTTAGGGCATAAGGACAAGGAAAACGGGCAATTATTTTCATGTGTGCATATGTTAAATTGAAATTTGAAAATAAAAACTTTCCACCATAATTCAGTTTCCTGGTTGGAGGAAGCTGCATAGGGATAGCTCAGTATGGTAAGAGAATTTTGACACCAAATATTATTTAAAATGAAAAAAAAATTTTAAGTGTTTACTCTCCAAACATTGAATAGCTCATAATTCTATAAAGAATATTGTGCTCACTAACTGATACATATACCCTTCTATAAAATGGAATTGGTTGGACTTCATTGGTCTGACAAAACTTTTCATGTTTATCTGTGATTTCATTTATGCCTCTTCCACAGGTTGGAATGAGTTCTGAATCCCATGCTATTGTTTGCATGAATGGAAATCTTGCAATGTGTCACAACAAACAGATAAGTAGCATCATGCCTCTTTCAGGCCTGCCCCTAACAGTTACCATCTCAGTGCATCAGAGCCAAGACTACTGCCTCTACATGACTTACAAGATTAGGTTTAATGGTCTAACTAGATGTTTGCAGGGAAAAAGAGTCATTTTGTTCAAAGCAGGAGATGGAGGGAATCATGACCGTAAAAAGAACGAAACTGGAAAAAATCTATTTGTTTGCAATCTTGGAGCTGAAGTAGAAACCCGCTGCTATGATGAGTTTAAAATTGAAAACTCTGAAAAGTTAAATATTTCTGGTTGTGGCAATTTAGATGATAAAGGAAGCAAGAGATCTGATCTAGACAGCAGTGATGATGGGGGATTCACTCATTTACCTGCATCATCCTCATTCTCTGTTCATCCAATTTTCACTGTAAGCCAAAGGGTTAAGATGCAGTTTACTCACAGCTCTGAAGTTTGATCAGACTCTAATTCTTAGTGCTCTCATTTTTTTACACCCATTTTTTTTATATAATGCAAGTAAATTGAGTTACCTGTTTTCTCTTTTTAGTTTCTGCTCCTTGATTTTTCTTTTACTACTCTGTGCCATGTTTCAAATTTTAGAAGAAATGTTTCAAATTTTAGAAGAAATGCTCTTAATGATTTGAAGCCAAAGTAACTAACATCCACCTTACCCTTATTTTGGAATGGCTATCTTCTTCACTCATCATTAATTTCCTATTGAGGGTATGAATTGAGTATCCAGTGCATTGAAAGATGGAATACTCTTTTTAGTGCATAATCTGTATTTCCAAAGTTTCACCATAGTGTAGTAACCTTTTTGCTCATCAACAGGTCAGCCAATTGGTATTTATTCTTTGTGGAGTGTTTTATCCAAGATTTTTAGATAAAGATAGTCTAGTCGGCTATAACTATTCATTCAAATGAAAAAAGGAATCTATTTAATCTCATCTGGTTCAGACCAGTAAAATTGCATGGTTACTAATGTTTCTTTATTTAAGATGGGCATGACTATAGTAACAAAGAAGGTTGGTCTATTCTCCTTTAACAATAAAATTGGGTAATCATTATAGCTTTATCAGCTATGATCTCAAAAAGAAATTTGCGATATGGATTAGTCAGATTTTATTACCTTATATGAGAGCGATGTAAGAATGCAATATTACCTTGAATCCAGATCTTCATATTTTTTTGTCACTGGAAGATCCCCAACTAAACTGTGTTCAATGTCAAAGAATAGAGGCAATTACACATGTTCGTCAATTTATGTTAATTTAATTAGCCCTCAGATGCAATATTTGGAATGATTGATTTTTTTTGTTCTTTTGTTTTTTCCATTTTATTTTGTGATGAAGCATGCTCTAGGATCCTTCTTGCAAAATGCCTTTCTGTTGCATCCCATGAGGAGGTGAAATAATTTCAGTCAGTATCGAAAAGAGATAACATGTCTGTAATTTGTTGTCGCAGAAGTAACTTAGGTCTTAACTAGTCATAAGCTGTGATACATGGTCATTTGGATGTCAGATCTTAATGATCCATGAAATAAAAACTCTGATTAATCTGATTCTAATCTTATGTTCAGTGTATTGCTGTATAGCAATAATATTATTCAAAATTGCATCTTATGTCATCAGAGTGTAGTGGTATTATTTCTAAGTTCTTTTCCCATGTCTGTGATGCCAATCCACTTTTTACTTGTAAAAACATATTTATTATTATAAATTCAATTTCTAAAAAAAATTCTCAACAGCACTGGTGATGAAAAATATATTTTGTTGCAAACTGTTTGCATGATTTCATTTGAACATGTTCTTGAGGCAAGCATCAAATAATTGTTATTTATATTGCGTGTTAAAAAGTAAATTCTATGGAAGGTTTACATTTATATGTTTTTAATTTTTTTTTATTTTGTATAAGTAAGCTCAAAATTGCATGTTTTTACATATATGTTATTACTTTCACAAGAAATAACTTTTACATGTATGTTATTACTTTCACAAGAAATAAGAATTTTCTGAAAAACGTGCAGTTATACCATGATGATATAAATAAAGATATATAAAAATTTCATTACATAAAATTCAGATGTTTGCCCTTGTCAGCCCAAAAATAAACTATGCTCAATGTGATTGTAGTACATGCAATATATACAAACTTCTAAAACATGTGTCTTCCCCTGTTTGTCTTATTTGTAGGCAGAGGAATCTTTGCTTTTTTCCTTTTTGGCCTTACTGTGTTAAAAAGTTGAATAAATCATTAAGCGGCTTGTGTCACATCCAAGAGTGCGCATTTAAGTAAGCCTAAAAAAAAGCACAAGATCATTTTGAAACTATAAATGATCATGAGAGTCAAGTTTCTTTGATCTTGTTGCATTGGGTCTTGTTATATTTTTAAATATTCTTGCTTATATTGGTGCTTCTGAGGACAATTTTTTTTTCATCTAGCTGGGATTGATCTGCTTAAAAATCCTGGATATGTATTGTTGTTAGTTGATTTTACAAACCTTTTTTCTTTTCCTTTTTTTTTTGTTTTGATATTTTTTTTCTTTTGATACCTTTTTTTCCTATTGCTTTTTGCAACTCAATTTGAGATTACCTTTTTGCACCCTGGACTTGTGAGATTTTTGGTTTATAGATTTTATTTATAAGATCAACTGTGGATTTCTGAAGCAATTTTGTTTATGCCCTTTACTGTTTAATAATTTTTATTTGTCATTTTGAATGATTTAACCCATCAAAATATGTTTTTTTCCTTTCCCAGTGTTTTCTTTTCACTCACACAAGAAACTGCAATATTTATGAATAAAATAAAAAACTCTTTATACATCAGTTTTATTTCTGGTTGAAAATTCTTAGAACCATCTATTCCATGATTGTAACATTTTATTTAAACATTTTTAAAAGATTATTCGCTTATTTTAAGTGGACTCCTTTTAATTAGTCTTTTTTTTAAACTTTGATATTTTAAGCTTGTATGAATGGAAAAAAATTACTGCATGTTTTTGTCCCTGAGTTATTGAGGCAGTGACTGAAGGTGACGATTAATTTTCTATGAAATAAACAAAAATTTAAAAAAATCAAATGGCAAGTACATAGCTGACCCTGTTATCTTCTGCAGCTTTCAACTTTTATTTGTAATTCAAAGGGCAGGCCGAGAGCTAGAAACAATGTGTGAATGATACATTTCTATCTGTAAGAAAAAAAGGTTGTGTTCTATCAAAACTTGAATTTCATAGGTATTTCTAATTTTCTTATCAACATCACTATATAAAAATTTAGAAATGAAAACATCTTTTCTGAAATTGTTGTATACAATTTATCCACAAACTTTACCATGAAGCCATTTATTGTCAAATAATTCTTATATAATTTTTTTTTTCCTTAATACTTTAAAAAAACAATAATAATTTTTTATTTTTGATCATGTCATTTTCATATAGCATAGCGGCTGTTTTTTTGTCGATATTGAATAGGTGAGGAGTTTTAGAGATAAATTTGTTTGGTGATCATCGTATTTCATTTAGATGAACATTTTAATAGTAAAGGAGTAGGTTAAAGCTACTCAGTTTGTTACAAGATGTAATAACTTGAAAAAAAAAAAATTTCAAGACTTAATAATATTATGACGCCTCTTATCGTTATCTTATTAGGTAAGTAATACATCTGAATGTTCTTTTAAGGAAAATGGTTAAATATTTTAGCCTATTGTGGGTTTTGAGTCAGCAGGCTAGCTGTTTTTTGTATCATAATATTATAAAGATCGTAACAGGTAATGGGTCATCAGATTTTTGTAGGTCGCCAATAATATCCAAAAAAATACAGAAAAGCTTCTCTAGATCATGCAATTTCACGTGGGGATATTTTTATATCCCAAAGTTGTTTTACAGGTTTACAAAATGACAATTTAAAATCCTATTAAGCATGCAAGAGAAACCATTGAGCTAGGTAAACACTTTAATTAGCCGAACAAATTTGTGTTTGTTTTTAGTGCAAAACGAACACAAGGTTTGTTTTGATTTTTAAATTCCGTGGCGATTGGAATAAATTGGACTATTGAAACTAGATCTAGGAGGTTAGCCTATTGATTCTAGATGGAGATTTCTAGAGTGATCTAGATCTAGATCTAAATATCCCATTCGTAGGATGGGGTGTTGCAGCTTGTACATATAATAATAATAATATGTAATTATGAAGATTCACATCATTCCAAGAACATCCATTCCATTTTCTTGCTTTAATAGACTAGATATGCAATGGAGATAATTATGGCTTTTTTTTTTAATGTATTAAAGTTTTGTTTGCTGGGTTGTGTTATTCATGTGGGCAACACATATAATCTAGTCTATGAGTATACATTATGTTCTTATATATTTTTTTAAATATTTACCATGCTTATGAATCTATGCCTCAAATTTTTGGTGACTGATCTCTTAACAATTCAATATTAAACAGCTGATTTCATCATTGCTTTGCGTTCCTCTTTGTCATTATCAACATTTAAAAAGTTGCTTTCTGATCAGATTGGCCTATAAGTTATTTAGTTTTTTGATAATCCAGACTTTGTGAATAGTGTGAAAACTTCTCTATTCTCATTTGCCTTTGCACTAAATAAGTTGGATATAAAACGAACAGTCACAGAAGAAATAAGGATTTAGAACCAAAACTTTCCAATTCTTTGTACTTAATGACTTCATTTGATAACAAACATTTAGATCCTGCTTGACACGGGCTTAACCCTTGGCTGCTACATTTTTTTGCCGCCTGGTGGGCTAAGAATTTTTCACAATATGGTTTTATCCCTACAAATACAGTTCAAAACAAAAAAAGTGACGGTAAGTTCTATTTTAACCTGGTCCGGTGACTAAAATTAGACATAAAAAGTTATATTGTGTTGCTGCATCAATGAAACAAATTAAGTTACGACATGGATGTACCTAATACGTCTACAAAGCACAAGGCCTCTATTTGAAGGACGTCTACAGCACAGGTAAAGGGATAAATTTGATATACTAAATAGCCTCAGATCATTGTGCTAAGAATTGGCTAAATCAAACAATAAATGAATGAAAAGACAAAAATATTGATAACACAAGTTGGTTTGAATTGAAAAAAAAAAACGAAAAATGTGTTGGTCCAAGGCCTTAATCATACTAAGACAAAATATTTTCTCTACAGTTTTGTTGATATAATAAAGTATGACAACAAAGAAAATGAGTACCACACCAAAGCTACACAACAATTCTGCATGAAAGTACATGCCAGGGAGTAAATAGTCTAACCCAACTGTTAACTCACTCAGCAAAAATACCAAGTATACTGGTCTGCACAAATACTTAAATTGTATACGGAAACCGAGAATACACAGTTTTAGCTTGAATATTTATTTTACTTTCCAAACCAATATTTAGGTGTCCAAAACAAGTTTAGAGGGAAGCGAAACAACTTTTTCATATTTGCTTGTTTGTGTATCTAGATTTAAATAACCCTTTGTTTGGCTCTTGAAAAAAGTTACATTTAGACTAGATCTAGATCTGGCATTGAATGTATAAAAAATTATAGAGTGGACACTCTCACCATTTCTTTTCTGTTGTTTAACAGTTATATTTAATAAGTTTCAACGAGTACATTTCTTGTCTTTTCTTTTTTCACCTAAATTATGTGTAAAATTATAGAGTGGACACTCTCACCTTTTCTTTTCTGTTGTTTAACAGTTATATTTAATAAGTTTGAACGAGTACATTTCTTGTCTTTTCTTTTTTCACTTAAATTATGTGTATTTTTTTTTTGCCTTTTTCAAAATGGGCGTGTCACTAGAAAATTGATAAAAAATAAATTAATTGAATCATATATTACCAAACTTAAATACAGTGCAACATAGATACTAAATTAACTAACAGAAAATTTCAAGTTTTTGCATTTATAAATTTTTGAAATATGATCTTTTGGGTATTTTGTTGCTCTAAGTATTCTTTCTTACACACCAATCAAGAATATTGATGTCTGTTGGCCTTGTTGCACTGTGCAGTACCTTTTACATCATTATTTATAATATTATTAAGGTTTTATCCACTTGCTTTTCTTTTCAGTTACAATCATAATTTTAAAAATTGTGATTTTTCTCTCTGAATTATGATGGTTACTGACAATTGAACAGAAAAACTGATTTCCTTCAAGAACACAAGCTCTTCCTTTATAATAAAGCTCTTACCCTCCAAAAGAGATTTGAATTATGGGCACAAATGCAAGCAACTTCTTTCAAATCCATTTTTATTTACAAATTTTCATCTGATCTACAATGTGCCAGATTAGTGAAAGCTGTTTGACTTGTTTGTCTTAATGCAGCATAGAGTTCAGTAAAAGGTCATGCCTATACAAAATATTTATGTCTTTTAAAATAATAATATTACTTTTTTTTGCAAAAGACATTTATGAGAAATGCTCAGTAAAAAATGAGTTGCGTTAGTACTAATTTTAATCAATTATATTCTGAATTTTTCTTCCAAATTTTTAGAGGCTTGATCAAATGATCACAGTAACTGTTAATAGTGTTATCATATTAGAGTTGTGGGCATCAAGAAAAAAAAAACCAATCCTTCTCATTTTAAATGACTTATGACACAAAAGATAAATATGTCACACTTACATCCACACAAAAAGCCTTATGTGATATCCATGTGCTCAAGTGATTTTACAAAAATGATCATTTTTTTATGTAGGAAAAGTTGCATATAAAAATTTATTGGAAACATGAGTCAGGATGCAAAAGTACAACAAAAATTAAAAATAAAATGTTGACTTCTATAACATAAAGAGGAATGTCAACTTTAAAAAGTTCAATTTTTCTATAATATATAATGAATACCTGATTGCAGTTTCCTATGCTTATTCTTTGAAAAGAAACAATTCTTGATTTTTTACCCATTCAAACTTTGATTTTTTTTAATTATAAGAAAAACCAGAAACTAACAGAGCTCACAAATTCGCTGTTCTTTCTGTAGTGTAAATGTGATAAAAAGTGGTAAAGCAAACAATGTAATCAACCATTAAATGGACTGATAAATCATTAAATGACAACAATAAATAAAGAACACAGATTCCTGATTGATTCAAATGTTCACAGCTGAAGGATGTCAGAGAATAATGTTGATACTAATAAAAATTGAGATTCTATATTTGATCTTAAGAATCATGCACTCTGTGTTATTATTTTTGCAAACTGATTAAAATAGCATTTCTTTGAGCCTTGAAATTGCTAAATATTAGGAATTCCCAATGAGCATTTGTAGAACAAAAATGTCTTGCATTCAGTTCTTGGGAGCCTGAGTTGATATTTTGTCAAACATCACATGCAGCCATGCAATTGATGCACCTTATGGGTTTGGAAACAAAAACAGAGCAAAAAAATGACTAAGTTTTAAATGCCATTACTCCAAATGTGATATATATATATATATATAAAATTTGACATCATAACTGAGTGCTTTACATTTTGCCAACAGCTTACATACTTCTTCGTAGTTTTTAAACTGTCTTTACAACTATCATTTACTTTTGTGTATCAGAATCTTAGGAAACTTAAGATAGTAGAACTTATGGCAGTATTAAAAAAGAAATTCCACTATCTTAAATCTCCTGATATTCTGGTACACAAAAATACATTTGTTGAAGCAAATGGGAACTGACAAGATAGTGGCTTCTGTAGTAAGGCAAAATACACAGCAAATAGGTTAACTGGAAGTTGGGCAAAATTTACCATTTAGATTTGTAAAAAAGTAACAAAAAATACCACCTCGAGAGATGTGTGGAAATTTCTTGCCACAAGTACAGTTGATATTTAAGGTTAAAGTCCCTTCTTTTTATCTCTCCCTTCTCTGCAGAGATTTATTATTTGATGGCCCAGAATCACCAGGCCTCTGGGTAGATCAACCACTGTGACAAATATTGCACCCTGTCCCTCAGTATGCATAAAACCCAACAACTTAATCCCAGGTACCCATTTTGATCCATTATACCTAAAACAACAGAACTGATTTGATCAATTAAAGAAACTATAAGGAAACAATAAATACGCACATCCCACTCTGTGATGTATTGCACCAACCTCAACATAACAGGTTGATGCAACTTAAGGCCAATGGCAAACGTGTAGTTATTCATCCTATGGCTCTAAACTTTGATTGAAAAGATTATTTTTAAATTAAGAAAGGCACAATAAACACATTTATTAGTTATAAGTCCAAATGCTGAAAACTTGAGCTATGGAAAGGCTTCTCATTGAAAAAAATTGAATTAAAAAGTCACACCACCAAACAAGGTCACTGAGGAAATGTCTTTGGTTTTTATAATATGTTGCATAAACATGAGGTTCCAGATTTTGAGGTAGATATGGCTTTATGAGGTAGACAATGACTGCCGTGAATTGTGTCTTGTTTTACTGCCACTACTATTGCTACTGTTGATGTTAGACAAGCTGACAGAAGTGGATCCAGTACTGCTATTTGTGCTACTTCTACCACTGCTGCTGGTGTTGTCTGAGGAAGAATTTGAACCAAGTCTTTCCTTGGCTTCTTTAAGCACTGTCTCCAATTCATTCTAAAAGGGATAGAGGAGATAGGTAAAATCATTATCCAAAATAAGGTCTAGAGTGATCAATGCCATATTTGCTAAAGGATAAAAAAAAAAATACACAGCTTCCTTTCTACTATTTTACTATACAACTGAATTTAAATTAACAACCGTTTTAGGTATAAAATTAACAAAATGCTTTGCTTGCCTTCATCCATTATAAAAGTCTCAAAGGCTACGTAATTAATTTGTAAATACAGTGCACACCACATATATCGACATCGCATCTTTCGATTTTTCTCTTTTTTCGACATAGATAACTAAGTACGCTTTTTCTTCCTCTTTATTCTTAGTAAATTGCTGTCCCTATATCGACAGATCTGTCTCTCCTTTTCCCTTATATCGACATCTTAGTCGCCGAAATAACTAGGGAAACAAATCAAAGAGAGATTTAGCTCCTCGCATCTCTCCTTCATGCACAGATACTAGCCTATCCTGTAGCATGACTCAAGGAGGCTGCGCCTTTGTTTGGCACGCTTTGTGGCCTGAGAGAAAAGGGGAGAAGGGATGGGGGGGGGGCGGGGCCGGGGTAGAGAGAGCGCGCTCAGCTGTAAGTGTAAAATGCTCTTCAGGTGTCAACACTGCCAGTTGGGCATGATGCAAGGGGAGGGTGGCGTTAGTGCTGTGCAGTCACGAGCCGAGCTCGTCATAAGTCATTGACTGAGGGAGAGCGGGGAAGGGAGTGGCACTTGCAGTGTCTACTAGTCTACCATTCATCATTCGACTGTTGCTAGCTCTACCTCTCGCATCATTCGCAATCCCTGCCTAGTGTTCTTACACCAAATCTTCGCATCTAGCTAACCTGCCGGTACTGTCTTGCCCAAGAATGTCTGAACAGAAGAAAACTCGTAAAAATCTCAGCATCCAGACTAAACTTCAAGTTTGCTGATGTGGACAAGAAACAAGGAACAAAGAAAGAAATAGCGGAAAAATACGGTATTCCTCACAATACCCTATCCACCATTGTGAAAAATAGAGCCAAGTTAGAGAGACCTGGTCTGACAGCTGAATTTCAACCTGACAGAAAGAGACAGAGAACAACAGAGAAATTGGACATAGATCAAGCCTTGTTCCTGTGGTTCAAGCAAGCCAGAGCGATAAGCGCTCCTATCTCTAATCCTGTGCTCACCAGTCAGGCTGAGCTTATTGCTTCAGAGTTAGGTTTAATAGACTTCACTGCCAGTGTAGGGTGGATAGAGCGTTTCAAGCGTCGTCATGGCATTGCTCTCAAGACTGTCAGTGGAGAGGCGGCTGCAGTAGATCACACAGTCACGATTTGCCTTCTCTCTTAAATGAGTATGGAGAGGACGGCATCTTCAATGCAGATGAAACAGGCATTTTCTATAAATGTTTGCCTGACAAGTTGCTTGCCTTGAAGGGTGAAAGGTGTACAGGGGGAAAGAAAGCTAAGTAGAGGATGACAGCTTTGGTTGCCGCCAACATGTCTGGCAAAGAGAAACTGCCGCTTGTTGTTATCGATAAATCTCTGAGGCCAAGATGTATGAAGAATGTGAAAAATCTGCCTGTGGACTACACAGCTAATAAAAAGGCATGGATGACTAGCTCTATTTTTGAGAACTGGCTCAGGAAATTGGACAGGAAATTCGTCCTTCAAGGCAGATCTGGTGCCAGGGTGGTTGACAACTGCCCAGCACACCCACATATTGATGGCCTGAGGAGCATCAAACTTGTTTTCCTGCCACCCAATACGACCAGTCATCTGCAGCCATGTGATCAGGGAATAATTAATTCCCTCAAGCATCACTACCGGGCTCGAGTTGTGAGAAAATACCTCGACCACATCAAGGACAAGATGACAACAGTCTCTGCAGAGCCTACTACTTCTGAGACATTCAGAATATCAGTACTTGACGCACTGTGCGACCTAAGGTCAGCCTGGGACAAGGTCACAGAGAAAACGGTAAAGAACTGTTTTCGTCATGCTGGGTTCTGCAAGGAAGTTAATCTTACAGCAACAGAAGACCCTCCACTTGTAACTGAGACAGATGAGTTGGAGAATGCCATGGAATCACTGGCAGGTGTGACATTTCTGCAGACAACAGCCCAAGATTTTGTCTCATAGATGTTAATGTGGAAACAACTGCAGAGGTGTCAGTGTCTGAGTTGGTTCAAATTGTCCAGTCTCAGAACTGCCCTAAGTCCGAGTCAGATGAAGAAATGGAGTCCCAAGATGAGGCTGAGAGGAGGGTTACAGCAGGAGAGGCAAGGGCTGCAATAGCAACTCTTAGGCGATTTGCAGCCCAACAAGAAAAGGGAGACTGTCTCTTTAGTCATTTGAGCACAGTTGAGGATAAGGTAGAAGAAATAAGCTCTTCAAACTTGTAACTTAAGTCGCTTCTTGACTTCTTTCAAAGGGTTTAGAAAACGGTGCGATTGACAAGGGGTTAAAAATTAAGCATCACCTCAAACGGCCCTTTTAAGGGCCTATAAATAATTGATGAGCAAAAATTTTTGTAAGTATTGGATGGGAGAGTTTTGCAGATTTTTTCAAACCAAGGAAAGTAACTTAACTTAATATGAACCAGATGTATTTGCCCCCCATGAACAAAAATCCTTGTTTTTGTGAAGTTTACTACAAAACCTCTTTTTAGTGTGTAGAAATGTGATCTAATATAGATTTCTTTTACATCGACTTTCTCTTATATTGACATAGGACAGTTGGAACCCTTTATGTCGATATATCAGGTGTGCACTGTACATTTCTTCTTAGGTACATGACAAAATGCTTTAATAAGTAACAATGTTTTGAACAGACTTTTTCTCACACAAACACAGTTATAGCTTGAAAACATTTGGCTTTTCTGTCATTTTTTGCCTTTCTCAACTTTCTACATGAATTGATGTTTATGGCTTCATTTCACTTTAATGCAATTCTGTATGCTGAGTTGGGACACTTAAAGATCAGTCATATAAAAGCTTTCCCTCTCCACAATGTTTTTGGAGAATGTTTAAGAATACCTTAATCTAGATTAGTTCAAAGCTTATTTCAATAATGTAGAAGTATGCCTTCAACAGTGTGCATTTTCTGTGGCTGTCAAATTCTTGTGAAAGATATTTTTCAGTTTCGCCCTGATCTTGTCAAAATTAACAGTAAGTGTGATTAAAAATGTTAATGATAATAGTACTTGTTGGTCAATCATATCTTTGTCCCTCACCTCCCTTCTAGCCCATTGTTCTTAAAAAACAATTTCACATACCATCAATACCAAAAAGAAATTGCAAGAGATATTAGTTGAATAAGCAGAATATGTTACTGGGAATTTTGAGCTCTTTGGTTAGTCTAGATATTTTCCGACTCTTCACCGACTGATTTTGAGATGTTTGAAGCAAAATCTTACAAATGAATTAAAATGAACTATTAACACAGTAAAGATTGAGACCAAAAATACAGTTAACTGACTTGGAGTTTTGCGGATTCCTCTGTGCATATATCTCACTTAAGACTGGCCATTTAACTTTCCATATAAATCAATCATAATTGATTTATATATAAGAATATAAATCACAATTCTTGAAGATCTAAAAGCATGTTTTATCCTCTATGCTCTTTTAAACCATCCAATGCAGACAAAATCACAGAGAAACTTTTCTCATATTCACATTTTATTTTAACTATGACTCTATACTTTTAAAAGAAAGTTCATAACTGCTTCATTTTATTTTTTTTTCCCTGATAATTCAAAATTGATTTTTACAAAAGCAAAAAAATAATCAAGTAAATTAGACTGCGGTCGAAAAGCATTACTCCGCTTAATTACATTGGCTGTTTGTTTTAATTCAAGAAAGCTTAATATTTTGTTTCAGATATATAAGATTATTCAACTGAACATAGGTGTCATTTCAAAAGCTTATCACCTGAGTATATCGCAGAAAAAGTTTGGCAGATTTGCTGTTCTTCTTTCTCTGAAGATGTTTGACACCATGCTCTATACATAAGACCTGCTCTCCATGTTCAATGAGCACCTGTGAAAGAAAGGATTGTTGAATACAGTTTTGTGCAATTGGTCCCTGGATACCTTTTTTGATCCATAAGCCTAAGATTGTTATAAATTAAATTCAAAGAGTCTAAAAATAATTTATGACCTGAATATCATAAAACAAATTAGGCAAGTATAAGTTCAAACATTATTTTCATGTTTTTACCTTAAATTGCAGTTTTTTCCCAAAGAATTTATTTGGAGACCTGATAAAGTCATTATTTTTTTATCACTTTATTTATGTTCCCTAAATCTCCCAAATATTATTAAACAAAAATATATTTTAGCGAATAAGCAAAAGACTAAGCATGCGATTCCTCATACAAATATGCAGGTAGGTTTTTCAATATCATAGCTATCATAATCAGGGAATGATTTGTCAAAAAATGTTTTTCTCACCATTGACAAATAACAGATTCTGTTACAAACATCACAGATTTTATCATCACTTATGCTAGACCTTCTTTTATTAACAATGGCTATAGATGGAGGGCTGTCAAAGAAATTGTCTTTTTTCTCTCCCTTCAGTCCTGCTGCACTCAGCTGATTCCTCAAGTCCAGTTCTTTGTTTCTGAAAAATCCAGAATTTGTACAAATTATACAATTTATTCATGAATTCCTCCATAATTGATAAAAAAATCAACACAAAAACAAAATGCCAACTTCATCTTTCTCCCTGGCTTCTTTAGGGAAATTATAGGTGATCTCATATATGAGCTTTCTTGGATCACCACTTTCCTGGCCTGCAAACTGCTTTACAGGATAAATCTCCCAGTAAATCACAAAATATTGATGACTGATTTCTCCTTCAAATCTCTAAATTACATGAGCTTTATTAGCAAACGATAATTTTAAGGAACATGATATATGAACTTCTCAGTCTCCACTCTTCAGGGCTTTTTATAATTCTTTTAGAATATTAAAATATGTTTAGCCGGTTTTTCCCTTGTATCTCTAAATGGCATGAAGGAGCAATAAATTAAAAGCTGGAAGGTTCACATCATTATGAAAAATCTTCATATATCATCACTACAAGAGAGCATGTAAACATATTTCCCAATGGTGTGATAAACTTGAACTTAATTTAGTCCCAAATATAAGTGAGCATTTTTTTAATACAGATTGAGATAAGTTCTAGTTAACATTTTATTCCTGACAGTGATCAGTTTAGATTAAAAGTCATCTGGTAAATAGGAGAATGAAGTAACAAGCATTTATTATCATTGAGATCAAGGCTCTTAACTATAAAAGATGAGATGAGCCTTAAAAATCTTCTTTTCATCTTTTAAGAAAAAAAATTGTTGAAAACACATCATAGATAATTGATAAATTGGCAGCGGCTTTTTAGGTGCTTGGTCAGGTGGTGGGGCTTTACTTACATGAGTGAAGTCAGAAGCGGCAAAGCTTCAGCTAGTGTTGCTATTTCCACTGTTTCATCCTGTACTAATGTGCATAATATAGAAGTCATACAAAACAACTCTCTCTCTTCACTTTTGTTCAGCATCTGTGAGGCAGACAGAAAAAGAAAAGCAAAGTGCCCTATTTAAAATATTAAACAACTTTATCTTCAAGGTTAGCTGAATAGAAAATGACCAGTCATTGGCAAAACCAGACTATTTCTCTGTAGATACCGGCTTATTGAAACAAGGTAAAGAATTTTATGTTGCAGTTAGTGGATCTAATAATATTTTATATTAGTTTCAATTTTTTTGTTTGTTTATTGATGAAGCTAAATTTAGCTCAGTAGTTTAAGGTTACCAGAGAAATGCATAATAATAAATTACGTGCAACAACAAACTTGATTTTTTATTTCTAGTTCTTGATGCTGCCTATGTGAAAATATATATATGTTTGCAGCAAACTGTGTGATCTCATATAAAATTTTGTCAGGTTCATAAATTTCTTGAAATGTTACCAAGGATGCCTCTAAGCCTTGGGGTAGCCAGCTGGGCAATGCAAAGTGCACACTCTCAGAAACACTATAGCCACAAGAGATAGTTGAAGTAAAAGCACCTGGAAACACTACAACAAACTGGCAAGGATATTGCACACATTTCTCTACATGGACTCCATGCTGGCTGAGACGTTTGGGGTTTACCTGTGGAAGAGAATTAAAGACATGAGGATCTCAAGATCACGTTGAATTCGAAGTTTGTTTATGTAGAGATGTAAAGTCCTTGGACTAAAAAAAAACAAACAAAAACAACTAATTGTCCCATCTGCAAAAAGTATAAATTTAAAAGGATATTAATTCAATGCTAACACTGAGTGAACAAAATAGTAAAACATTTTTCTTCCTATTTGTGTTAGCATTTTCATTAATTTCTGATCAACCTTACCCTTTACTTGTTTTCATTATCCATCTGAAAAATGACATTGCATTTATATTTTAGCTATATATATAGCTAGCATGGCTACCTTAAAGTCAAGCAAATTTAGATGGTCTTTACTTTCTTCATCACTCCACATACTATGGGTTGCTATACCATTCATTAATGCTCCATAAGGATATAAAGCCTCTGATTTACAAACAGCAAATTGCGCTAAAAATGTATCACAAAGCTATATTATGGTGTTAAAACAAGAAGGGTAGCTATAAAAGGCAGAGGTCAGTAATCCCTGGGTCTGCTGCAGGAAGTCCTGCATGTTTCTCATGTATGAAGAGCAAGGTGAGGCTTCATGAATATAAAGCAGAACAACAGAACTCATATAATATCTCACCATGAGCCAGTCCTCTTTAAGCCAGCAAGGTTTGTCAGTGACTAGAGTTGGCACCACTTCTTTTAGGACGGATTGCAGTTTATCCTGCTGAGATTTTGACACACAGTGCCTGATTAAAAAAAAAAGTAAATTTTATTACGACCAAAAAATGAAACTTAAGCAAAAAAGTATAAGAGAAAACAAAGAATCATGAATTTACATCTTTTAAAATAAAAACAAATTAATTAGCTACAATACAGTTTTATGGGTAAATTTATGAATATATCTTACAAGAATACTTTCGAGGGAGGAAAAACTTGAAACTTCTCTACCCCCTTACTTGCCCTCACCCTCAATACAGAATTCTGACAAAGACTAGGCATGACCAGACTTCCTCTAATCATGTGGATTGCAGCTAATAGTGGTGTTTGATAAAATCTAATGAGATTGGCCAGTTTTTGTAATACCACTAGACCAAACCAATCTTGTTACGGGTCAATCACAGCCTCTTGTTACTGTAAAGTCCGGTAAGAAAGGATGGAGATATAAAGAAAGGCAGGAGTTGAGAGCTTGGTGTGTGTGTAAGCTATCAAGCCTCTGCTTTTCTCATTGGTTACTTTTGATATGCTGTCACTATGTGTCCAATGGCAGAAAAGCATAGTTTGGTGTTTAGATTATTGAACTAGTTTTTTTACTTGATGTCTTTTGAGTTGTTTGAGACATGACTATGGAAGTGCCTGACAAGCACCGATGACTGACCTTGCTTTTTGGAGGAAAAAAAAACAGAATTTCGAATTTTCAATAACTTGATCCCTCCTGTTTATTCACTAATTTTTACCATATGGTTGGAGCCCCTGTATGTTGGTACTGCATGTAGGGGAGACCATGAGGAGCACTGGACCAACAGGAGGTGGAAAACAGCATGCCAATATGAAGCGTGGGGATGCTCACACCTGGCACATGTCCCAGATACTTCAGCACACTTCCTTGACTTCCAGGTATGTTGTTAAGATTCCAAGCATGCCTAAAAGAAAAAAAAATGTAGAAAAAGCTGAAAGGTTGACTTCTCAAAACTGTCTGTTACTCAAAAACCTGTCATTGGTTAGTCATCTGTGCTCTTCAACATAACAGTAGAAACAATGAGTGTCATTCATAGCTGCAGTTATAAATGGTATGTAAAAGTTAGGAATAAAACAATAATAGATCCAACAAAATACACAGATTGTTCTTACCTTAAGTCATCTGAAACAGAATGTTTAGTATTTTAGGGCAAAGAAAAAATTCAATACTTGAGGAACAGGCAAGCTACCCATTTCACACAAAACAAAGTTTCTCTTTCATGTCATCAAACAAAGTGTGACAAATAAAAAAAAAACAAAACAAAAAAAACCAAAACCAAAAAACTGTGTTAGTCTCAGTGCTATATGAACATGAAAAGATAATTGGATGCCTGGAAAATGCCTATGATATGATGTGTATCTGATGAGGCAGTGATAATTATTGGTTTCCACTAGACCTAGTTTAGTTAATGTAGCTGCTATAAAAATAATTACTTGAAGCATATCATACCACAGGCATTATGTTACAGGTTTTGAACTTCAACTACAGTGCCTGTATCACAATAAAACTGAATTAAGAAACGATCTAGCTTTAGAAGCAGATAGAGATGTAGATCAAGCAACCAGATCTCTGCAGGTACCCAGGTCTATATCTTTGTTTTAATCCCTAAAAATCAAATCTAATTTGTTAGTCATAGCTATCATCGACTTCTCATCTTAAAAATGGATTTAATTAATATGATTCATTATCAGTATTTACATACACATTTACATCTGTACTAGAGTTAAAAATCAATGATACCTTTCAGATATTTGTGGAGGCAACATTATAATAGCTAACTTCGGTTAGTTAAATTTCCAAACAGTCATATAAGCTTTTACTACTCTTGGGTTATGCGACTTGCACCTTGCAAGTTTTACAATACTTACTGATCTAAGGAATATTTGCCAATCATTAATGCAGCTTTGAGGAAATGTTTAAAGATACTTACTGAAATCAATGATAATACAATGTCCAAGAAAAGTCCATCCAGAAATAAAAGACTGATTCCATATTACATACAAAAGTTGACGAAAGTGATTTGAACTAACAATTTGTTTTAATCCTAATTTTTAATTGCTTCCTTTTTTTTTCCAATATATGATGATGATCAATTCCATAGTGGTTTAAAAAGGAATCTCAGAGAGCTAAACATTTAGTCCTCAACAAATACTCACAATTTTTTTAAGTATCATAAGAGAACTATTTATCAGCCTTTACTGCTTTTACCAATACCGCGGTGGTCACCCAAGTAAGGATGGGGCCTTTCATTTAAGAGTTGAGATTAAGTCAAAGAACAAAGTTAGCATGCAAAAATTGAATATTTTAAACTTAGAAAAAGATTTTATGTATGAATTGTAGCGGTTCTGAATTAATAGGTTGCTTTATTTTATATAAAAAAAAAATTTCTCCTCCACTCTTAATTGCTTGTTTGTCTATATAACTCCCTTAAGCACCTATGCATCTGGCCCTAAACCCTGAGAAGTGCACGTACCGGGAATAGGGACTATCCTTGCGAGTAGGGAAAGCACTGGCCTGAGCTCTTGTATTGATGTGCCCACATTGCACTGATACATGACGCTTTCCCTCTTCAACCAGCTTCCAATACTCAGTCTGATGGAAAATATGAATAAGTTGTTACAAATGTCAACAAGTTGAAACTCAAAATTCATGAACTTCTCTCATCAATCATCAATTATGTAACTCTTAGAGAAAGAAATGAGATGCTAAATGCAACAAAAATGATGGGTTTAACATAGATTAGGGAGTATTAAAAAAAAATAAATATGACTGATATTCAATGATAAAACAAACTAAATATGCAAACATGATATATCTACATATGCAGAGGTAAAAGTATCTTAAAACAATGTATATAATATAGAATATATGTAGTAAAAGCTAGTGATATTAAGATATAAACACTTTCATTAAATGATATGGGGGAAAAAATTTAAAGATTTGAACAAGAGAATTAAAATGGTTAAGTTTGGATAGCATCAGAATAGAAAACAAAAGAGCAATTGATAGGTTACATTTATACTTCCCTTATCTGGTGAGCCATTTTTTTACTGTCAGGTAATTTTCGATGTAACATTGAGCAATAAAAACGTTTACAAAATGGTGAATAGTTAAGCTAAATATTGTGTTATTTTGTATTGGGAAAATATCCAAGAGTAATAACTACGTGTTGATACTGTGAAATTGTTACTAGAGCAAAAAAAAAGAATTTGACTGCATAAAGGTACTAGTAAACTATAAACAGATTAAGTTCTGGTTGGTGTCAAAGTACATGGGTAATAATAAAAATCATAGACAGTCAACTATCAAGCTTTTACCCATTTCAATTAAAAAGCTGCAAGCTCATATGAAATAAAATTATCTCATCTTCATATAGTGAAAAACATACAACTAACCTCAACTTGCTGATGAGTTGGCTCCTCCTTGAACCACATGGACAGAACATTACGTGCAATGCGGCTGAATGAACTCAAAGTCATTAAGCGCCCCTGAAGGATCAAAAGTGGAAAAAGAAAAAGAATTACAATAAAAATCATTTTTTCTCGTCAACGGACCAATGCCAATCCTTTTTGTTCCCCTTTCCCTTTACTATTCAAAGAAATGGAAAAAAAACATGAGTAATGTCATTAAGCACTTTCAACAGATAATGCAAAGGCATTTGACAATAAAATTTTTAACACAAAAAACTAAATAATTAAAATATAAGTACTACTCTTTTTACCTGGTTTCTATACATCATAGACAGATAAATTACCTTTCTGATTACATCCTCTTCCACTGTCTGCAGCTTATGAATTGCCTCTACTTCTGAATCAAGCTGCTTTCGTTCCTTTTCTGACAGAGATGCATATGGGAATACATGATAGCAGTAGATATCATATAGGCGGTCACTGCGGTCTGGGGACTGAAGCATAAAGAGTTTTCAAGTAAATAGAAAAATTTCGAGATTTGACTGTGAGAGAGCTTCTTTACCAATCAATAAAAGTTAAGTAGAGAAAGTCTCTAATCTCAAAGTAAAATTTCACCCTCAACTTTAAGGCAGGGCTACATCAAAACAATATATGTATTTAATTTGCAACAAATATTCAGTCTGTTATATCATGGTCAGGGCCACACCTGTTTGGGAATGTTCATGAGATCAGCAATCTTGGCCCAGTCTTTCTTGTCAACCATCTTCTTGGGCCCACCAGCATCTTCTACCAGTTGATGCAACCGAGGCAGGTCAATTTCCACGCCACCCATCTAGAAGGCAATAGTCATTTAAGCTATAAGATTAGTAGATATAGAAGGAGATATTTTGAAAGCATGTGAGGATTGCATGTTAAAAAACAAACTGCTGTCTGGAAGACAAAGAGAATCTGCAAATGATTTACATAACCATGGTGACCTTCCTAGATTCATTATGTTTAAGTGTAATAAATTCAGATATTATTTTAAGTATGATTCCTAATAATTATGTAGGACAAGTGTTTCACACTTATTAAATAAGCAGTTCTATTAAAATTTTTTAGGTATTCTCTCTTCAAGTTTTGGAGACCACAAACCAAATAAAATTTTTTTACAATTTTTCAAGCCTAGTTTCTGGCCTGGTTTAAAATGCACAAAGCAAAAGAGTATAGGCCTACCTGTGGTGAATTTGTGCTGATATTTGAATGCCCAGACATCAAATGTTGACTGATGGCTGCACTTTGCTGGACATTAGGTCCCCACCTGATCGAATACAATACAAACTATTAAACAATCCTTAACATCAGATTGGAATCATAATATATTGTCTATACCACTTGGGAAAATATTTTTATTCTATTTGTACCCTTTTAAGTAAATCACAAGACAGTTAACGATATAACAGAGCAAATTAAAAAAAATACCCTGCCAAGAAGAAACTTTTCATGGTAATTTTGTTACCTAAACAGCTACAACTCTCTTGCATAGTTTTTCATTATGTACATTTAATATTTGAATGTCATTAATTTTTCAGTTTACCCAAAGGAAAGAAAATTTCAAACACATTTCTATTTTATCATATCACACTTTGAAATAAAATTTAAACAATTAATAATTTGGGCTTCTTCACTTAGGTGAAAGTTACAAAATAATCATACTTTGTTTTTTCATTGGAAGATAACGTAATACAATTTAAGAAATATAAAGATTTTTAAGGAGTCATTAGTAAAAAAAAATTTAAAAAATTTGGCACTTAAACTCATTTTACTTTAATGCATGTTTTAACACTTTGCAATAAGGCTAAAAAGTTACCAACAGTGTGCTTGACCAACTTAAATTATCTTGCAATAATGCTACATAGAAGCTAATGAGTCTATAGTACACCATTATTCAGGCGAGCTAAAGTCCTCATGCCAAAGTCTCCAAAATAAAATCAATATTGCTAAAAAAGATTTTCTGTAAAGAAAAAAACCTGATTCTTTCCATCACACACACTGCTACCACAAAAAATGATTGATCTAAAAGTGGACACCTACCTCTGGTATAATCTGTGAATACTCTGAACTTGAGATGCAAAGCGTACATCTTCAATCAGCTTACTGCTGTCGAGCTGAAGTTGAGATAATATGCAAATGGATATTAAATGAGATCTTAAGAACAAACAAACACAAAAAAAAGAACATAAAATAATCTGACCCAAAATTTGATGTGGATAAAATCCATTCCTAAATTTGGAATTTTCACTGTCCTCTACCTGAGGAAGTCCAGTTTTATATAAAAAAAATTCTTTCAAGCAGCCAAATTCAGAATAAATTGACCATTGTTTTATATATATATATATATATATATATAAAAAAAAAGACTGAAAAAAATTGAAGATGATATTGTTTTTTAGTTATCAGCGACTGATTATTTTGAATAAAATTTTTTTTAATGAAGTTGAAGCTCACTTTATTTAAAGAAGTGATGATGATTTTGTGTAAAAGTAGTAAAATAAAGTTCTGTGAATAAAATTTTCAAGCTGAAAATTTAAACTCATTTTCTATACTTTTCCCCCATCATTATAAGGAGCCATTCAAACAAAACAAAACAAAACAAAAACAAAGATAAGAAGAAACTGCATATATAAAGAAAAGGTTGCATAAAGTGCTTGCAAATAACCATTTTTTTACAACCAATGATGAACAGAAATAATTATGAGAAGAAATAAACTACTTCCAATAACAAACAAATGAGGTGTTAAAATTTCAAAAGGAAAAGCAGGGCCATTAGTCATTGACTAAAGGAAATGAAGAGTTATATTTACATGTCCAAGTTCAGCAGAATCAATAAAAGGAGTGTGGCACATGGTTAGTTTGCTATACTTATGGTCTCACTGAAAGCCCTGTTTGTGGCTAATTTTATTTACTAATTGGGCTTCTGAGCAGCTTGCTAAAAACGAAATTATCTTAAATTGATTTTGCTTAGCCAAAAAGATGAAGGTCCAACAACATCTACTGCAGAGGGCAGATCTCAAGGCTTTGAAAAAACACTTCCTCCTACATATATTCGTCAGTTATTTGGCTGTTAAGTGGATACCAACTATAGACGCTACAATTTTAAGGAATGCATATAATCAGTGATAGTTAAAATTTATATCTTTGTCACTTGTTAAACCTAGAACTAAATATGTGCTTGCGTATGTTGACATCTTGAATGTATTTGAATTGCACATAAATTATGTCAAAGCAAATGATTTTTTTTAAATGGAAATTCAGAATGTAAAACAATAAACACCCTTGTTGCAAGCAAAGGCAAATTTAAACACAGCTAAAGATATAACGGAGAGAAACATTATTTAACTCTTAAACCGATAGCGGATGCCGCCAACGTCCGAAAGTCGGTATATTTCGTGATAGCGGACGCAGTGCCAGTGTATGATGGTAGACCCTGTGCTTTATTCAGTTTTTATTTTATTTTAGAATGACCACAGTTTTCAAGAACTATTTTATTCACTCCGGGACTTGTGTTTACATTTGTAAACATCCTGTTTCACACTATCCTCGGCAGTTTGGCGGAGTTTGACAAGTTTTTCAGAGTCAGATTAGGGGCCTATCTAGATTGAGATTTTGGTTTTAGAACTCACAACACAAAAATTGATGCTGTGAGCCCAAATATAGACAAAGAGTTACAAAGCATATCTCATTTTGTTTAAGTTAGACTACCAATCTGATGGATACACCTACAGCAAGAGATAAGTGAATTATATGGAATTCATACAGGTTAGAATAATGACTATTATTTGTAACAAAAAAAAAATAAATAAAAATTCATTATCTAATTCAACTCAATAAATGCATTCCATATCATGAAAAAATCTTTAGTAAAATTGTTTTTTAAAACGCCATCCAATTCCCTTCAATTTGGTATATAATATAACATATTGCTGCTAAAAGTTATAGATAAAAAACTATTTAAAAAATTAGTACCAACTATAAAAGCGATCAGGGGGAAAAAAATGTCGGAAACAATGAAATAAAACAAAGGAGGCAAAAAAAATAGTTTGACATTATACTTTTCTCTGTTGACAAATCAGCGCTCCAATTATGCAAAGTAAAGTTTGCTTTGTTTTGAATTCATTAGATGATCTCTACATGAACCACCCCACAAGAAAAAGAGAGAGAAATGAACACTACTGGGCAAGATAAATTCTGCATGGAATTAATCTATACCTTCCAGCTGGATGGTGGAATGATTTTGCACATGCCGTGAGGTTCTGCTTCCATCTGGATCTTACTGATGTATGCCATTGGATCAGAGAACTCAGCATCAGTTGGATGGAATGTTGGAATGCTGCTCCTCTCTTCACTGGCTGCTTGAGTACTGGATGAAGAGGCTGTGAAGTATTGGCATAGAGAATAGATTAAACTAGCTCTCTGGACTTATTTTTGGGAACATCCACAAAAAAAAAAGGAAGTTAAAAGTACATGTGTCAATATTGAGAAACAAAAGGAAGTATGTCTATCAGGTTTTAACTATTTAACAACACCTAAGTCTCTTCCATAATGTTGTTAAAGGAAAAAATAAATTATAATAAAAAATTTCATTAAGGAGTAAAAGCCTTTTTTTTTTTATAGGTGTTAAAATGATAAAATATGTACATATTTTATTTGTCACTGATTATTAACATTCTTCTGGTAGTCTTATTCTAAATGACATCACTGCAATTTAAAAATCCACTCCTTACTTCTTCGAACTGTTCTTGCTGGTGATGGCTTGGATGTGAATGATTCTCTTGAACTTCTCCGACTAGGTACACTCTCCGTCTCTGATGCAACAGATCCTGACCTTTTCTTAATAACTGAGAAACTGTCTTCACCTAAATGTGGGTTTTTCCTCTTCTCCCCAATTCCCACAACAAAGAGGTGCTTCTTATCAAGATGCCTCTTTGATGACAGCTCTCTGTCACTCTCTATGTCCTCTCCTTCTGAGTGTTCAACCCAAGTCTGGTCCATCTGTGCATCATCCCTCTCTTTCATATCAATAGTTGCAAGATCTGTTTTATTCTTAAGATGCGCACCATTGTCTTTCTTTGCTCTCCTCATGGCTTGTTTAGAGGCTAATAACAAGCTATATCCCCTGGTCCTTACCCTTTCAATTGGTCGCACCTTGTATGGGCGCCTGGGCTTGCTCTCAGCCTGGACAGATTTCTTTACTGTTTCTTTACCTTCCTTGGATCTTCCCTTAATCTTAGTATCATCTTTCAAAACTTGGCTTTTATTTTTTATACTTTTCATTCCATACTCTGAACAAGACAACCCCCCACTCATATAAACTTTACTCCTTACTTTTTGAGATTTGTCCAGTCGAGACAAAGAGCTCCTTCTTTTAGACATAAATGATCTTGCTTTCCCCTCTTTAGCATGTTTCCGTCCTTGCTTTCTGTTTTTCTGACTTTCTACTCTTTCTGTTCTGTGAGCTTTATGTTTTTTCCTTGCCTTACCCCGACTTTTACTGTCTTTTTTATCCTCCACTTCCTCATTTTCATCATCTTCATCATCATCTTCTTCTTCTTCATCTTCATCATCTTCTTCCTCTTCCAACTTTCTCTTAAGCTGCAATCTTTTGGCCATCCTTTCAGCCCGTCCTTCTCTTTGCCTTGCTGAACGGTCAAGAATTTTCTTTGCATGTTGTTGTGCTACACTGGTTAGTTTACCCAGAAGGCTCTTTCGAGCACTCATGACATCTGGAGATCTTAAGGATGAACTTTCAAATTTGATTCCTGACAGATTTTGACGAGGTGTAGATGATGAGGTACTCTGAGAGCTGCGAGCTCTATGACGACCAATGTATGAGGATCTGGGAGTGATCTCTCCTTCAACATGTGCTGTGGTCTTGAATGGTGTGAATGCCCCTTGGTTTGATCGCTGAAAATAATTAGGGAAAATATGAGTATATTGAGCATACACAATTGGAAATGTCTAAAATGACTCAGAACACATATAAATGAGGAAATGGGCATTACGTTTGAGCTTGCAAGCAGAACACATTCCAGTTTTGAAAAACTTGCTTTGTGACTACTGTGAAACTGAAGTATAAAGTAGAACGCAATTAAAAACATGTGTATCTAATGTAAATTCTGGTGTGCAAAAATTCAACTATGAAACTTTGCAAAGAGAAACTATTCCCCATATATATGAAATGAAAGAAATGAATGGCAAAGAAGAAAAGTACTTGGCTATGCCAATGAAGAACCCAAGAAGGGCAACATTTGAAGCATGAAACATTTTCAAGAACTTTACAAAGACAGTAACCTTAAAGTAAAACCAATCCAAATTTCTGCAAAAAATGAATGCATGTATTCACCTCATTAATGACTTATTATAGATAGTAATATTTAAACGAGAATATGTATTGGCATCTGAATTCAAGAAAGTTCAAGAGATTTAATTATCTTTTTTAGGGACCTTTGATTATTACAATGTATTTTATGTGCTGTGTGATTGTGAGAACGTTTTTTGATACATCAAAATTCTTTATTCGACATTAATCCCTCACCCTTTCAATAATTCAGGCAAGTATTAAAGTGATATAATTCTACTGCAGCCTGCTTCCAGTCTTAATCGGTAAGAGTAAGAAAGTTGGAGTACACTGAGGTATAATTTGACTCTTACAATTTGCTTTTTTTTCCAATCATAGTTTTCTGTCTAAAAAGCATCATAACTTTAATAAAACATCAAGGGGCAACAATGATTTATTAAAACTTTAGTCATTGAAAAGCTTAAGAAAATGCTTTGTTTTTAAAATGAACATCAGTCAAAGTAAAAGTTGTTAGATCTGACTCATTTCAAGTATATTATACACATTTGATCATACCCTGCACCTTTTGCTCACAAAAAAAAAAAAAAAAAAAAAAAAAATCAAATATCACTTATTCAAGTATGGCAAACTCTTCACAACTCACTCTGCCTTGATGGAAAGGTTTACAAAGTTTTGGAAATTTATTCAAGATTTTTGTTCTAAATATAAAGATGCTGAGGTAAAGTTAGAAAAAAAAACAACCTGGAAATTTTGGCAAAGTGTTAGAGCTGAATAGCTCAGTCTTTTTGTATTTTTTTTTCTTCTTCTCAAAGACAATATAGATCCAATGCATTTAAATAAACGAAAAGTTTGCAGTTGAGACCTCAAGACAGTCTTTAGAAAAGTTAATTTTGATGCCAATTAGGATTAAAATAAGCAAAAAAAGAATTTACAAACAAAAAAAAATATCTTGTCAATATATCTCAAAATAGTCTTGGAAATGAAAGAAAAACTTTATTCTCATTTTCAAAAGCAGCATGGTGAAACGTCGTAATTGTAAAGGAAAAAAAATATGTAAAAGCGATCAATGTTATTGATTTTTTCAAATCCATATAAAGGCTACAAGGCTACAAAAAGAAAAAAAAAGAAAACAAATCAAACAAAAACTTGATCTTGCATTAACAAAGACAATTGAGCAAAGATACGAAAACCTGAGCACGTTTGTCTTATCTTTGAAATGCAATCAGCCTGAGAGTGTATTTTACCGATGCTATGAGATGCACAACAGTCTCATAACAATCAATATCATTATCCTATTAATCATGCCTTGCGTTGTTCTCTCAAAATTTTCAGTCGTGTATAATTCCTTTGTTTCCCCAGTTTTTTTTTTTTCATCCACAACGTCGGGCAGCAAACAATGAGGCACTGCGCCACCAAATTTTCTTTAATTAAACTTGCAAGTCTGGGGGTAAATTTTTGGCTAATTGAACATAATTGGAATGTCATTATCTTTCCCTGTATCATTGGAAAAAAGAAGTATTGTTTTAATTATTACAATCAGTGTTTAGATGCTGCTTTAATTAAAATCATCATCGTCTTATTATTTTAGTTTCACATTATTATTATTATTACTATGAGTACAATATTGTAACACCCTTTTCATGATGATCATCATCATTTATTACTTTTATCTTTATTATTATTATTATTATTATTATTATTATTATTATTATTATTATTATTATTATTATTATTATTTTTTTTATTATTATTATTATTATTATTATTATTATTATTATCATTATTATTATTATTATTATTATCGTTTTTATTATCATTATTATTATTATTATTATTATTATCATTATTATTATTTTTATTATTATTATTATTATTATTATTATTATTTTTCATTACTTTTTTTAATTGTCATCATCACTAATATTATAATTATGTAAAACCATCATAAGTAGTTGGGAGCATGGAGTAGCAGTAATAGTAGAAGTCCTAATAATAATATCAAGAGTGGTGGTGGTGGTGGTGTTGGCAGCAGCAGCAGCATTAGCAGTAGTAGCAGTAGTAGTAGCAGCAGCAGCAGCAGCAGTAGTAGTAGTAGTAGTAGTAGTAGTAGTAGTAGTAGTAGTAGTAGTAGTAGTAGTAGTAGTAGTAGTAGTAGAAGTAGCAGTTAGCAGTTAGCAGTTAGCAGGTAGTAGTAGTAGTAGTAGTAGTAGTAGTAGTAGTAGTAGTAGTAGTAGTAGAAGTAGTAGTAGTAGTAGTAGTCGTAGTAGTAGTAGTAGCAGTAGCAGCAGTAGTAGTGGTGGTGGTGATGATGATGATGCTATTATTATTCTTATCATTTAAGTTATCACTATTTTTATTTCTTACATCCTTATTATGTTCGACGTCTTCTTTGTTGTAAAAAATCAATATCATCATCGATATAGTTATGAGAATGGTTCGGGGTATATATAAATATTAAATATATATAGTATCATTATTATTATTGCTATTATTATTATTATTATTATTATTATTATTATTATTATTATTATTATTACTATATTATCATTATTATTATTATTTTTATCATTACTATGATTATTACTTTTATAATTATATGCTCCTGTTGTTGCTTCTATTACTAGTAAAAAGCTAGTTCTACCACTGTCTTTAAAAACTAAATGCCACTACATCATCGTGTTCCCCATCATCATTAATTGTAATCTCGCCCATTGTTGAGAATGTTTTCCTTTCATAGCCAAAAGACAAAACTCTGTTGACGTCAAATGATATATTGCCTTGAAAGAAATCCCTTGCCATGTTTAACATGTTCAGGTCATAAAACGCGAGGGTTTTTTGCGAGTACAAGACTTGGATAAACTGGTAGAATATTTAACAGGAAAGTTATAGATTTGGGCGGGTTTTTACCTAGCTTTCATATGCTAGAGGAGCGTTCAGGTAAAGATCGTTTCGAAGAATACTTTTTTTTTTTTTGTGGTATGTCGGGTTACATACCTATCGCTATTACGCCCTCCACTGCACATCCTATTGCGCCCACTGCTTGTACTTGTAATTACCGTGCTGTCGCCCGCTGACTGCACAATGGCGAAATAAAACGTGCATAAAGGTTTCACGTTCACTGGTTATATAATTATGCACACACGCATGCATTTCACTTCCTAAACAATTTTATTTCCCAATAAATCACACATATATTACTGTGATTTTGATAAATAATATGATTGAGTAATTATGAAATTGTTCTATTTCAATGATAACATCTAAAGTTTTCATTTAAACTTTTGAAGGAAAAGAAATGTATGTGTTTAAAAACACCTTGTTGGACAATGATCGTTTCCTGAGGTTTTATGCATTAATTTGAAAGGTAAAGCCTTAATAATTTCAAGATTCAATGAATAATTCTTCAGGTCATGGCGTTGACTAGATTTATTTGCATGTTGCCATTATGCGAAAATACGGACAAAATGAATTTAGACATTCTGTACATTTTTATGCACCGTCCTCCTCATATACAAAAAAAAAAAAAAAAAAAAAAAGAAAGAAGATTTACTAGATGCCTTACAATATTGACAAATGGCTTAAATTTTAACATGTCTCATGGCCCATTAGTCGTGAATTTCGGACTGAGACACGAAGATGTTCATATAGAAAAAAAAAATCGAAAAATTTTGTGACTATGGAGACTTCAATCACGATAAAAGTCTGTTGTAACCATGGGAACTTCAAACGCATTGAAGTTTTTTTTTTTTCGTTAAGTAAACAGTGCGCGTGTAAAACCACATGAACAATTTGTCTTCAACTGATTGTGCATAGCGCAAAAACTTCAAGTATGCCTGTGGCTATGTGCCATGCGCCCCCTCTTCCCCCTCTTTCTGTCTCTAAATAAGATTGACATCTAATCAGGAGAAAATAGTGTTAGCTTCTCTAATCAAGCCCAAATCTCCTTCCTTTCATCCTTCTTCCTATGCGAATGATATGCATTTTTCAAGATGTCTTTGTTTCTTTCCTGCTTTCTTTTTCTTTTCCACCCTATCATGCCCCTCCCTCCCTCCCTCCCCCTCCCCCCCCCCTCTCTCTCTCTCTCTCTCTCTCTCATCTATGAAAGAAAGTATTAGTCTATAGAACAGATAACCTCTCGTCAAATAGAGGGGCTAACATTTTGTTTCGTGACCACAATCATATTGTCCAATTTGGTTAAAAAAAAAAGGTCATGGTATACTACGGCTGCAATTTCTTGTTTTGGTTAATGTTTAATGTAAACAAGCATTAATATTGTTTTGCTTTGCTGATAAGTTGAATACTTCGCGGCTACAACTGTCAAAAACATTATGAATCAGTAACTGTAAGTTAATATAAGGGAGACAAAGAGAAACTCACGCATGTATTGGATCTTTCAGTTAAATATGTCTTAATGCAGTTGAACATAATTATATTAAAAAAACTTGGCAATGGAAGCAAGTGGGCCTACATTAAAATAAATACTCAGTGAATTCTAATGTATCTTTTTAAAGTGTAAGGACATGAGGGGCTAAGAGAAGGAAGCCTAATCTCCGCCATGCATGCCATCCTATGAATTTGTTGTAACCATGTACATGTATCAATTTGTGTGCTGTTCGTTTTACTTTTCAATGCATTCTATTAAAAAGCGGGAATCTCAACTCTTGCCTGAAAACTTATTTCAAAGAAGCAAAATTTCCACGCTGAAGTTGAAAGATAAATGATCTCTTTATGGGTAAGTGAAGGGGAGAAAAAACTCTGGTAAAAAGCCATGCGTAAAATAACAAACGTCTTTTTTTTTTAATCCCACAAAGCCCGGGTCAGTTTTAAACGGATTGAAAGAAATAAATCTATTCATCTAAGGAGACAGAGGGAGAGAGAGAGATGGGGGGAAGAGAGAAAAAGAGAGAGAGAGAGAGAGAGAGAGAGAGAGAGAGAGAGAGAGAGAGAGAAAGAAGTAAAAAAAAATAAAAGAGAGAAAATGGCTGAGAGTGAGAGTAAATTGGACGAAAAATGGTTGAAAAAAAATATAAAAAGAACGAGAATGGTGGTATTGGTAAAAGAGTGAGACAAAGGAACATTCGCTACAGACAACCCAAAACCCTCCCCAACCCTTAAACTTTGCAGAAGGCGAAGTAAATTTTCTTAAAGTCACCATGCACAGATCAACACTGCCACCGGGTCCTTTGTAACTATTAATTGCAATGCAGGAAATGTTTGACTAAACCTGCTTTTTTACTGAACCAATCATTCACTTCATATGAAAGCTATAAACACGACGACAGAGTGCTGGATCGATAATACATGACATGTTAAAGATTTTTTTTTTTTTAATTTAAACGGCTGAGGGTATCCTTTTTCACTTTTTTTCTAATTTTTTTCCTATTACGAATTTCGCTTTTTGTAAAACATCATCGTGTGTTTGAGACAAAGAAAGTTGAAGGAGACTGAAATTCTCAAGAGCGCATGTGAAGAGCTTCATCGATCGTTTTTGTATTAACGACCACCTACTGTGAAAATGGCGAAGTAAAAACGCATCTGTTTACACAGGTTTTTATAATACCTTGTTAACACAGACTTTCAGACTACGGACCGAATCATTACTTTCTTATTTACAGAGTAATTTAACCTTCATAAAAAAGGAAGTTTTGCGCTGGGTGATTGATTAAATAAAGATCTTAAATGAGGTGAAGGAAAATAATCATTATTAAGGTATATCCGATGCGCGTCTACGTGTGTTTTAAAAAGTGTGGCATTGTTAGGCCGACATACGAGCATAAATGTGAAATGTCGCGGAGACCCTTACTTAGACAAATTACCGGCGGTGTCATTAAGCGAAATAATAATAAAAATAATACGAGTAAATCGGGTGAGCGCTTTCAAAGTGATGAAGAGAGAGAGAGAGAGAGAGAGAGAGAGAGAGAGAGAGAGAGAGAGAGAGAGAGAGAGAGAGAGAGAGAGAGAGCGAGCGCACTATTTTTTTAAAACAAGGCTGCAATATGTGTCAGATATATATATATGAAACAAGTTATTTTTGTCTTTGTCGTTTATGTGCAAACTTTGGCCCAGATACATGAAAACAAAAAAAAAATAACATGTGTTAAACAGTTGTCACTTACTTTAATCCCGAATCCATACGTTTTACAAGCCCAAGCACCAAGCAGTTACAAAAGCGACAAAAGGGGCAACATGCTCTACGTATAGATAAATAACATGAGAAGCAAGGGGGAAAGGAAAGGATGAAAAGAGGGGAGGAGGAAGTCAAGGGCAGAAAAATTTAACCCTACAAAACAATGTCAATAATAATAATAATAATAATAATAATAACCTAGCATTGATGAAGTGATCATGTTAATGAAGATGTAGATGACGTTAATGTTGATGATTGTGATTTTTTGATAAGAATAATGTTTGAGTACATCATAGAATAAATCCAGCAAAGAATAATACAAATACATGTAAAACTATTTTTCCACTGGTATAAACATTTGAAAGCTATGAATGAAAACCATATTCTTCTTCTTAAGAATGCAACAATAAATACATATATGTATTGCGATGTCAAAAACGATGGGAAATTTTTCCTGCATGAAAGCAACAATGAAATATAATAAGCATACATAATATGAATATGAAGAAAATCAACTTTCTACATACATTTTCATGTATGAATGGAGTAAACTCAATATGGCATCATATTTTTACAAGGACAAGTCTAAATTGCTCTGAGGCACCCCTTTCTTTTCCACTAACAGAATGTCTAATGGGTGTGTATGAATTCAGTAGTGTACATTCATATCTGTCTACCTGTGTTCCAAGACAAAGCCAAGTGCAATGCTTAATTTTCTCACATTTAAATAACCTCTGTATCAGGCTACATGCTTACAACAAAAATAGAACATATCCATCACCAGCCAATCATCACGCAAGCTTAATAATGCAAACATGATTCTAAGGAGAAAATATCATCGATGGAAAAAAAGGCAGCTCATGTCAACTTAACCCACTCTTTGTTATCTTGCTGCCTGATGCCTCTAAGTAAATTTCACTACCCCCTTCCCCATCTCCTCCCTAACCTTGTATGTACTTTGGTTTAGTACAAACCACCACACCTGAGGCTCTACATGATGGAGAGCCTGCTGAAGCTTCGAAAGAAGCAATCACTGATTATTCAACCAATTCATGCCATTTATAAGAGAACTGGAAAAAAAAAAGCCACCATAACGAAAACCAGTTTTAAAAAAAAACTTGTTTCTTCAATTTTAAAGTGAAAGTAATGATTTTCTATGAAAACTGGTATATGATTTCCAGGATGCTCTTGGAGGTTTTGAAGAAAACACAATCCTTCCAATTTTCTCTTAAATACAGCTATGAGTCTTTGATTGATTGCTTCTCCTCCTTTACTTTTAAACAATATATTTTCTAAATAAGATGGCAAAATAATGATATGACATAGCATTCAACAATAGTTTAAACAATAACTATTTCACAAAATAATAAAATGAATCCATAATGCATGTAAACGTCATCCAAAAGCTTTGACCTAAACAAGAGATACATAATGTATTCTTTAATTGTGACCTGTAAGACCAGAGTACAAAAGGAACTTATGGGGCTTGATAATTTTCACAAAACACTCATGTTAGGATCCAACATATATGGACTATTAAAGTGTCCCTGGCGTAAAAAAATCTGCAGTCTATTTTTAAATTTCCACAAATAAATCAGGAAACTAAAGGCATGACCTTTCAATTCCTATGATACATAGTATATTACATGAAGTTATTTTTCTTTTCTTTGTTTATTCTACGCCAGGTGCAAGTGTAAAATTTTTGTTTCCAGTTCACTGGTATCGGTAACCAAGTAGTGAAGATCCTGACTATGTTCATGCTATCTTATGGATAGGGTTCAAATTTTCCACTTAAGGTAATTAATTGGTTAAACATGTAAAAAGTCTTTCAGGTCAGTATTAGGTCACAAAAGTAATTTTGCTGATTAATTGCACATACATGTATTATAATTAAAAAATAATAATCATTCTAACCATTGATGATTATCCTTACAACACCCACAAATAGAATTTTCAAGAAACCTGTAACAAGAGGAGGAGTGGCTAGGTGTGCAGATGAAGGAGGATTTGTAATAATTAAATATAAATTATCAAAGAAAAGATCATAAATTAATATACATGTAAAGAGAGACAAAACTGTACATTCTTTGGTTTGTTTGTTTTTTTTACTTGGCTTTAAGCTAACTATTAAAAAAAAAGGAACAGACAAAAACAAATAATCTCCAACGTTAATTTTTTCCTTTCATGCAAATTTATATTTATTTATTTCAAAATGAGCAAAACCTCATCATTTAATGCTTTTTTGCCAGCTTGATGAAACATATTATCATTAAGAACTGTAAAAGATATCCCACCTTCAATTTCTTAAAAATTATTAATCTAGAAAATCTGGTCTATATTTTAAGATTTTGTTCCGTTTTACATCTCTAAGGTCTCCAGTAATTCTTACACAGACAGAGGCTTTTCCTCAAGGTTGGGGCAGGCCTGATTAGATTGAATTTGAATCCACAACCAGGTGATCCAGCTAGGCATCGAGCTCACAATAGCCACCAATTGAGCTATCTAGCACCCTTTAATTGTGGCAAACGTTAAAAAACACTGATATAATTGTTGGGTGTCAAAATACACGGCAATTTACAGCCATTTATGCTAGACATGACAAACCACTATGTATAAAGTTAAAATATACTAACTATTATTCAACTTCAAATAAAAGATAATAAAAAAATGAGGTTTAAATAGATTCTGTACCAATGAGGTGAATTTCTAAACGAATTTCTTTAAGTTCTATTCCATGACAAATGTACTAAGGTCAAATGACAACCAAAAGCCTGCCTCTCACAAAAAAACATAAATGTACTTTAAAAAATGAAAAAGCTTTCACTGTTTGTTTTTTCCTGTAGTTTGTTCACACAGATAGTAAAAAATATGATGTTCATGAGATACACCTTGTGGTAAATATTCTTGTATTATGCTATCAAAAAAACCTGACTAATTTGTGAATGTATATGTTTAAAACTATAACGAAGCAAAAAGCTCACACCCTTAAAATGACAATGAAAAGATAAAGGTCCTCAAATATGAATGATCAAGAAATAATGTAATATACTTGGTAATAACCTCACGTTCATTATCAATCCATACTTGAGATCAGTAATGGAAAAAAAAAATTCTATAAATTTTATGCCATGTAGTAAAGGAATCAGTACCTAGATAAATAATTTGAAGATGGCAACAGGCTTTCACTAGGTTGCTCACATTCAGGCCTTGACTCCCCTTGCAGAATTTCTCCTTTTAAGTGCTCTATTTGAAGCTTAAGTTCTGCCATGATTGCATCTAGAACATGTTCATTGGACTCTCCAGCCATGTGCGTTGTATTTATAAAGTCTATATTTAAACCTAGACTTTCAGTACTAAGGTCAATATCAAATGGGTATTCTTTTTGGGTATGGGCAATATCTTGTGAAAATATGTTCGCAGTTGGTGACAGGTCCAAGGGCAGGATGTCCACTGTTGTGTCAGAAGGATAGGCTGGGTCATCACTGATATGAGAAGCAGGCTTTGAAGTTGTTCCATAAAAGGTGTCACTTGAAAATGTGTCTTGAGAAAATCCACAGCCAGCGGCTAATATTTTTTGCCTACAGGTGTTTATTGCTGTGATACCGGTGAAAGACAAAGGTTCTCTAGAATTCATTTTCCTATGTTTGGATTTCTGAGACATTTCAGCTACACTGGGTGCACTACTCTCTAATCCCTTACCCTTGGATGTATCAGATGCACTTGTGTTATTTTGTCCAGTTTCATTTCTCTTGTGAGTTGAACAGGATTTGCTAGTTTTACTAGTTCTGTCAGAGTTCTTAAGATTTGCTTTGTTCAGGGTGGATGAAACCTTTTTCATATCCATATTAGCTTGGCTCCTGGATTCCATATTAAATGAATGATACAAAGCTTGTTTATCATTCTTTGAGGCATGTTCTGTGATGTTATTGCATCCCTCCTGACAATCATGTTCTTCTAAGGGTATACTGACAATAATGGGACAAGGCTGACACGTTGTGCTAATAGAGGTGTGTGTTGTTAAACTAGGCTGACTTAGTATATCAACAGTTTTCGATTTGTTGTTTACTAATGGGCTTGTCAAGTTCAGCGGAATTATGGGACTGATCAGACAGCTATTGGAATGTTGGTTGAATAATGCATCTGCATGCAGATTTTGTGGCTGACAGCAATCAATGGTTGATGTTTGTTGTGACTCAAGTGAAGTTACAGCTTTAGCAGTCACATGAGCTGGAACTGAGAGGGAAGAACTTACGCATTTTATTTTGCTGGACACAGAGGGAAATTTTAGATCAAATGAATATGGATCAGACTGAGAATAAGCTTTTGTTCTTGATGAGCATACATTGGTCACTTGCGGGCAATTATGATTTAACTTGTATCTTCTATCTGGCGCAGGCCATTTTTTAAGAATGTGATTCTGGGCCTGATAAACATTTCCACAAGTTGAGGGTGAGATGGTTAATGATGATGGATGAATTGTCTGCAACCTAGACTTAGCTTTTGAGCTACTTTCCTCACTTTCTAAGCTTGACTCAAAAGAATAATTTCTTTGGAAAACCTTAACAGTTTCATCACTGGGTGTTTTAGAATCATCAAGGCTAATGAAGTTCTTGAACTGATCCTTTTGTACCTGGTCTTTAGCACGAAGGTAAATGCTACGCTGAAGCTGAGGTCTAGTTTGGTAAAGTATTGCAAATTCTGGAACTTTGCATTGAGACAGCTTTTGATTCTTTGAAGTGGTTTTAGGACCCAATTTGCAAGATACAGGTTGTATTTCAGTTTGAAGCTCTTTTGATACTAGGCATTTGGAACTGTTACTTTCAGTTAGAGTTGGCTGCATCCTCACAAGATGAGGTTTCTCAGCAGGCTGGGAAATACAGGTTCTGGTAGAGCCCTCCTCAATTTTATCTTGAGTGTTTGCTTGTTGCACAATACTGGTTGGAATATGATCCTCTGGAGCTGATCTAATACTTGACTTTTGCCTTAAAGTATTGAGTCTTTCAGAGTCACGTTTTTCTTCAAGTGCCACTTGTACTTTGTCTAGAATGCAACACTGTTCCAGCCGACCATTAACAACAGCAAAACCCTGTCCTGTGTTTAAGCTACCATAGCTATGCACAGCAATGTTGTTACTCCTTTCTTCATTATTTCCATCATATACTACTACATCATCGTCTGTGACATTATCTTGCATAAAATATAAAGAATTGTTGATAGGTGTTTCATGAATTTTGTGTTGTTCCAAATCTGATAAGGTATCTAAATCTCTGAAACAGTTTGCAGCATTTCCCTTCTTAGATTTAGATTTCTCTTCACTAACAATTGAAACTATGGTTGTTGTGCAACAGGAAGAGCTATTTGAAAACAAGTGATTGCTGTCACTTTCCTTTTCGTTATTATTCTCAATTCCAGATGTGTTTGTACATTCTTCTTTGTTAGCAACCTCCAAATTCTCTTTCTCTTTTGACCGGAACACATTTAAGCAGTGATTATGATCAACTTTGTATTTAATATGGACAATATCTTTATTCTTTACCAACAACTTGCCAACTGTCTTTTCTTCACTATCAGAAATGCTCTTTACTCCAGCCACAACATTTTGAGATTTTTTATGTTGAGCTGAGAGAGTTCCATTATAATTTTTTGAAAATAAGTCAGCTGAGGTTGTTTCAATAGCTTTTGGCTTATTTTGATGACTGGTCCCCGTATCAAGGGCTAGATCTTCACCATATACATAAGATGCAGGATTTTTTGCACACAAATTAGCCACATTTTCCAGCTTACATGGTGTTCTGTTGCACGGATTCTTGCTTGTTTTGTTTGAATCAGAAATGCACATTCCAAGCTCTAATCCCAGAGTGTCTTTTGTATAATTACATAAATTGTTTGAACCTGCACCACTATCTGAATGAGTTGCAATTTTACTGTTCAATTTTACTGCAGACAAATCGATAGACCCATTGCATTCAGCTGAGTTCTGCTTGCTGTGAAGCATTTTTTCAAGACATGATTTTTCTGGCCTTGCATGCTCCCTGCTACCATCAAGCCTTTTCAATGAAGAATTCATATTTTCTAACTCTTGTGGGCTATGTCTGTCCTCTAACTGACTTGTTTCAGATGCTCTTATTTGAACTTTTTCTAATCTGAAATCTTGGGACTTGTTTGATGTTTGCTTGTCATTAAAATCTTCTATAATATCTTCTATTTGGTTATTACAATAAACTTCACATTTTGAGTTGGTCTGTAAATCACTGGTATCTGTGACAGGCTCTTGTGGTGTTCCTACATTTTTGTAGAATTTCTTTTCAATATTTAAGTTATCAGCTTGAATGAACCCTTCTTTTTTTTCTTCACAAATAAAAGACTTGTTTCCTTCTAATTGCACTCTATGATGTCCCATCAACTCTGATGAACTAAGAGAGATGGAATCAACATTTTCTACACAGGCATTTTGGCGCTGGAGACATCTACTTTTTGCCACGATATTTTTTGTATTATTGTCCTTTACACTGATATGTGCCTCTTCCTGAAAAGTTGTCTTTTCAGTTTTTTGGTGGCAACCTCTATGCCTAACACTCTTATTTGATCTTTGTACTTTTCTGTCTCTATCTAGCTCGTCACTAGAAAATGATTTATTGTGAGATGTTTCAACATCACTGGTACATAATCTCTTAGTCCTATGGCAGTGTTTGCAGCGCTTTCCACTCTTTGACTTGTATCTTTTCTTTTTTCTATGATGATGAACATGATTTTGTGCAAGCCTTTTATATTCCTTGCTGTCAAGACTATCTTCAGATAGGTTTAAATCTGACAAGTTTCTTTTATCTTTTTTAGGCCTCTTGGATTTGTTTATTTTATAATCTGAAGCTATTGAGACATCAGGCTTTTTCCTCTTCAAACAACTCTGAGTCACCTCTGATTTTCCCCCAGATGATGAGCAATTGCTGGCAATTTTAGTAAGTGCGACTGATGCCCAGTCTAGAATTTGGTCAATAAGGTGACTTTTACCTTTTTCGAACTTTGTTAATTTTCTTGAGACTTTGCACATTTCCTTTTCAGACATTCCATTGATATTTGACTTAGCTTGGTAGCTTGCAGCAGATTCTTGGCCACAAGTGACACAATCACCACTTGGCTCAGTTTGGCTCCAACTGTCTTGTTGAACTTTCTGAGTCTCATGATACATAAGACTTACACATTGATTGTCATTTCTTTGACTTTCTGACATATTTTTGTTTCTTTGATTTTGTCCAATTTTTTTAGAGTCTCCATCTTTTTCTAACTCTCCACTAATTTGTTTCCGAATTGTTTTTAGATCTTTTTTTTTAGCTAATAAAATTTGTTTATAAGATTGAGAAATTTTACCTTTAAAAATTTTTGATGACTCATTTCTTATCTTCCTTCTCACAAATCTAAGACTAGATCTAGTCATGCCTCTATGTTTGCATTTACTCCACTCATGATCGACTGCATTTGAAACTTGGTTCTGAAGATCTTGACTTTGCTTTGATACCCTTGGCAAGAGACAAGCTTCACTTGATTCATCTCTATTGTCATCTTTGTTTGGTCTTGTTGTGTCCAAAACTTTGCATGACGTATTTTCATTTTTAAAAGAGTGTTGTTTACCCAACTTACCTTCACATCTTAGTGTAGAGCCCTCAAAAGCACCATGTGTACATGACTTATTGCTTTTAAAATCTTTATCATTGTCGCAACTATAATCATTCGATGAGATAGGTTCCTTTGAAACTCCAAACAATATTTTCTGATTTGGTGAAAAATGCAATGGCAGATCATCCATATTTGTATCATCCTTTTTTTTCATTTCTATGCTGCTTCTAATCAAGTCCCTTGTATTGAATTTAGAATATGCCTCGATGACTTTGTCCCTCATCTTTAAATTTTTTGTGACACTAACTTCTCCTTTGTCTGATAGATATGAGCAAACTTCTTTACTGTCACCTTGAGTTACAACTTGTTTTTCAGAGTAAATCTGCATGACAGAGTCTCCATCCTCATGCATTTCCACATTATTATCATTGACATTTTTGTCCAAAATGCATGGCTGATGAAACTCTTGAGTAAACAGCTTATTCATACCCTGATAATCACTTTGAGAGGAGTTACAGGTGATGGAAATTTCAGATTCTGAAATGCAGCCATGGTAATCTGGTAGGGGATTTTCACAAAATCCTCCATGGGTTAAAAAATCTGTTTCAAACTGAGGATGATCATCCCTTTTGTGCCCATCGCTCCAAATCCTATCATTGGTATATAAAATATCACCAGGACTATCATATAGTTCTGGTACTTCTGTTCCTTCAAGCATCTTAATAAATTCTTTTTGAAAATTGTTTTGCTTTTCACTTTGATCTTCATCCTTTTCCTCTGGATGTCTGCTTTGATCATTTTCTGACAAGGTACAGATTTTTCGTTTCTTTGAAATTCTTATAGTGAGCTTGGGAATTCTCAGTTCTGCTTGTTTTACTTTGATTCTCTTTCTGTGGTGCTTTTTAGGTTTTTTCCTTTTAAGCTGTGTTGCACTGTCAATCCTCTTTTTATTTTTCTTACAGCTTCTCTTTCTCTTGAGAGTTTTTATATCTTCCATCGTGTATGGATTAGACCTTCCTTGGTCAATAATAGAAAAATCATATTCTTCAAAATCTGCCCCTTTCAGACACTGCTGACCAACACTGTGATTTAGAGACTGTCTCTCCTGCATTGCGGCAGATAATGGCCTAGGATCCAATTTGTCTACTTGATAACCAATGTCATTGTACGAGTCATCTCCTAATGCACAACTACCAGCCCCTTTATCATACTGTGAACATCTAGCATTCATGGCACTGATATTATTCTCAGGTGAGGAGTGATTTTTTATCTCAAGTTTGTTCTTTTCAGAATGCTGCTCCCAGATGCTATTAATTTCCTCCTGTCCATTGCTACTGTAAATGCTGCTGGAACACCCTGATACTTCTTGCTGCTGTGAGTTTGTGGAGATCTTCTGTCCTGAAAGTGAATGTGACTCACTCATACATGATATAGAAACATGTACCCCCAAATCAGAAGGTGTGCACTCTTTTTCTAACTCATGACCATTTATATCAAATACACATTTCTTGTGACTGTATGGACAGATACATGAAGGAATTGATGGAAAATGGTGTTGATTAAATGAAGATGGATTATGTTGAAAACAAATAGTAGCCATGCAAGGATCTGAACAAGAGGAAGGGTTATAAAGAGAATGACAGTCCTGTTCATGCAATCTAAAGTCACTTGTTGCATGCATTAGATTGGTATTAGGATCACAATGACACATGCTGTTAAGATTTTTGTTAGTACTGCAAGCAGACCACTCATACAAGGTTAAAGGTGCATGCTGGCTAGCAGGAATATGAGAGTGAGCAATATATGAGTTAGACTCCTGTTGGAAATGGGAGGTTTTTTCACCATAGCAAGGTTTGAGACCTTTGGTCAAAACATTTTCTTGAGCTTGTGATACTCTTTTACAATGGCACCTAGAAGCGCTGTCAACGCAAAGGAAACTGGAAATGTTGCAAGTGGATGGGACATTTTGACAATCAGATGGGCAGGCAACATGTGGTGAGGGATGTCTGCTTGTGTGAGCATGAAAGAACTCTCTGCCATTTGGATGTGAATATGAGACATCAGAGCAAACAGTATTCAACTTATCAATACGAAGCGGGAGTTTATGAGCAACATGGGAACCCAGTGTATAAGCACTGGAGGAGCCAACTACCAATGGGGGTGGTGGTTGTGGCACAGACAACACACCTGGTGAGGAAGGCGACTGACAAACAGGAAAAGGCAAATTTTTTGTTGCAGATGATGATGAAGATGAAAGTGATGTATGAAAGGGCAAGCCTATGAGATTATAGTGAGTACTCAGGGAAAATGAAGGAGTTGAAGTGCAGACAGGGGTTACCTTTCCTGCATCTTCCCTGGAGAAAGGTATTGTCCCTTGCCTGCGACGCTTGGGAGTGCCATCAGTGGCTGTGGACGACCACGATGATCTTGATGAGGAGGGGTAGGAAGAAGAAGATGAAGAAGAATACAAGCCCTGAACCATTGCTGACTGCTGAGAGGCTGGTGTTGATGCAGCAGAGGCAGACTTGGAAGTTGAAGGGCGACACACCAAAGGAGAAAAGTTACGCACAGAGCCAAAGTAAAGAGAGCCACAGTGCATTGAAGGAGGTGTGAACTCCCCAGGCCGCACCCCACTGGCTTTTGAAGGTGAGGGTGATTTCTCAGGTGTGAAGTAAAACTTGGGGCGATGGTTCCTTGTTGTAAGGAGAGGTTTGTTGTAGGCAGGGTTAATAAGCACTGCTCCTTTAGAGGATGAGGAAGCTTGTTGGGCCTGGCATGGGGAGAAGAATGAAGAAGTGGAAGCTACAGGAAAACGAGGCGATGACGAGCGGGAAGAAGAGGAAGAGGATACCTTGCGCTGTAACCCCTGCCTGAGACTGACGATGCCACGTGCAGTTTCTGGGGTGCCGGCACTGGCCCGGGCTGCAGATCTCTTGGCAAGAAGGCTGTTATCACCACCACGTTTGCCTGCCTGAAAGCACAGCAATGGTGTTGGTAATAATAGCTTCTTATTGAGTTAATATGTTTTCTTGAAAAAATAGTTGAGTGTTAAATACAAACAAGAACAACAACTATTTTCAACACATGAGCGTTCAACTGATAAAAATGAAACAAACATTTATTTGGTTGCCAAAAAAGAAAAAAAAAAGAAAGAAAAAACTTATTTTCATAGTAAAAGCACCTCGATAATTTCTTATAAATTACCAATACAATGAACAAATAAAAAAGCATATAAGATTTATATTCCCCATCAGAGTGCCTCTTCACATACATAATTTTTGCTTACATTTACAAAGTGTGAAAAAAAAGAACTGCAAAATGCTGTAATTGTCTGACACCGTTGCCTGCACCTGCTCATAAATTGTAATTATTTCACTAAATTTGAACCCAAGCATACTATTCATAAAATCAAAAACATTAAGATTTATGTATTTTAGTTCATCATGACAAGATCAAACAAGCTCAAGAATGTTTCATATTCATCTGCTTTACTTATCAATTCAATATTTTTGTTTATGAAACTGGTTTGAAGGGACGATATCAATTCCTCGACCTCCTTGCCCACCACTGATAACAAAAAAAATTGCTTTGTGAAAATTTAGATTACACAAGTTTCAAAATTTCAACCCATTTGGAAACCAAACAACATTAAAATCAGATCACCAGCTGTAAGAATATATTGCTCTCTTGAATGACAAATTCAATAATGTAAAAAACAGATTTTAAGTTAGCATTTATACAGTAAATAATGTATTCAAATTTAGCGTCTTTTTTTTTTTTCAAATTAAGCCACATGCCATAAAGTGAGGAAATGATTGATGTCTGATAAAGGTATAGTAAGCAGCCTTGATAAAACTACTAGCATTGGCTACCTTAAAAAATGGAGATCAATGTTAATAGTATTGTCAAGAACATCTATATCCAAGCCTTACATAGGAAAAAAAATTCTGATTTTCTAAACCAACTATTTTTAAAAAAATTGACTGCCATTTGAGAGTTTAACATTGACTGTCATGTTTATATCGTTTATAGAAAACAAACTACTACTTAAGTTTCACAATGAGTTGCTTCTGTAGTATTTTCAATCATTACATATAAAACTGAAGAAGGGTTATTTTAACCATTGTGTTACACATCAAGATGAGTTTTGATCTGAGCTTACTTCAAAGAAACAGTGAGAACTTCAAATCACAACAATCTGTTTGTTTCATAACCATATCAAAAGAAAATATGCTGAAGTCCTCATTATTATTTGATGAAATTTTAGGCAAGAGGTGCGGGTCATTCATAACAGAGAATATTGAACAAAACCCAAGTAAAATAAATTGTGAGAGAGAGAGAGAGGGACAGAGAGAGAGAGAGAGAGAGAGAGAGAGAGAGAGAGAGAGAGAGAGAGAGAGAGAGAGAGAGAGAGAGAGAGAGAGAGAGAGAGAGAGAGAGAGAGAGAGAGAGAGAGAGAGAGAGAGAGAGAGAGAGAGAGAGAGTGCATGACAGAGAGACACACACATAGACAAGGAAACAAAACAAAAATATGTTCTTTTTTCATCTTTTGGTGCACATTATTAGTAAACAATAGTACAATGAATATATTGAAAGGACAATAAAAGGGAAAAGGAGAGACAATTAAAATGGTAAAAAGAAAATGAAAAAGTTAAAAAAGAGATAGAGGAAGGAATGGGAGGATATGTGGTGGTAGAGAAGAGAATCTGTAAGTGTTTGAAATGCGTTCGAAAATTTGTATTTGTCCTGTGGTCTTTGGTTTTGTGTGTTAATCTGGCTATAAGATCTTTTAGAAGTTTTTATATAGTATTTTGTGATTTGCTTCATAGCACTTATCGAAAATCTTAAAGTTAATTACAATTCTAATGTTAATAATGAACAAATGGTCAAATTATTATTACTAAATGTGAAAGAAAAGAAGATTTTACTCACACTAACATTTGTCAAAGGTTCAAGTGATAAAGATATCTGGAAACCTTACTCAAAGTGATCAATAAGATAAAGGCAACAATTGTGCAGAGTTAAAGTCTTTCCTCTTTATGATGACAAATTATCTTTTTAAATCACGGGCCCTGTAGTTCATCTCAATGTGCAAATTTTCTGAGATTTGAAAGGATAATAATACTTTTGTAAAGAGGTAGCCATATTATAGTATCACTCTGAATTTGATCCTTAGTTTGGAATAAATTAAATGTTAAATGTTGACTTAATGTTTTTCTTTTTCCTCATTTCATGTTAATTAAGTGACCTTTTCCCTCTTTGTCAGTTTGTGAAATCAGTGTTATTTCCTTTCATTTTGTTCATATCTAAATTCAAGCTTTATTCTTTTATGACTAACTTTGAAAGAAGAGGTTTCTCATATATTTATTGAAAACAAGCTTTCTTCCTATAAGCAGGATTCATTTTGAGAAGTTTAGGCAACTGAAAAATTTGAAGGAAGTAGTTGGCACAGACTTACCGGTGCTGGTGTGATCACATTTTCCGCTGCCTCTGCTACCTCTTCATTAGCTCCACTGCTGGTGCTTGATGAATCAGGTGTTCCTTCCCTCTGCCGTTTAGCCTTGTTTGAAGACCCTGATTTTGAAGCCCCTTCTTGAGACGGTAACTCTTCTTTGGAGTAGTTGAAGAAGTCAAGGTGAGGAGGGAGAATAGATGTGCCTGCATGGGAAAGATGGAGAAAAATGTGTTTAGTAACAGCCTCGCAGCTTAATTCCCATGTCATCTTTGGAGAAACATGATATGGAGTAGCTGTGAGAATCAGTTTTCAAAATATTAAATTATTAATACCTCTTACATTATGCTTGTCCTGTTAATGTTTTAAGGTAAATCGAAATTAATAATCTTATACTGAAGAAATGTGGACAATTTCATTTCTGTTATACTAAATTAAATTCACAATTGAAATATCTCATAAATATTCTGTATGAATTATAGGATATGCAGATAAACATGCATATACAATACAAATTTTTTTCAAAAGAACTGCTAATATAATTATTAAAAAGTATGAGTACTTATGGCTTCAATAAAAATTTATTGCAAAGTAATACTTCATTAAAAGAGTGAAAGAAAAGGGGGTAAAAAAGGTTTAAGGTGTGTTTTTAGTAACCCATTATCTGAGCTGTACTTTTCACTTCACATTATGAGTTGCCACATGATATCTTGCTCTTGTTAGATAAGATCATGTAACTTGATTTTTTTTTCCTAATTAACAGAAGATGCAACACATTATACATGTTAAAAATAGAATTGAACATATGCAGAAGAAAATATTTAATATTAGTCTTATTCACAAAGCCAGTTTAAATTAAACATTTAAATCCATAAAATTTTCATGTATCTTGGGCTCAGAAAGAAAGATCCTATAACAAATTCATTTTCTTTTTAATCTGATCTTTTTATGAATTGAAGCTTATTTGACAGATATAGATCCATTTCAGATTTGCTATCTTTTTTTCTCATATGGTCATTTAAGTCATGAGAACGGTGTGCAAAATTTGAGAAAAGACAAAATGTAAGTAAAGTTCATTTTTAAGTCTTGAGAGTCCATAAAACCTGCAGCTTGTTACAACCAGTGAGTCAGCCATGAAAATATACACCCCGTCTCTAATAAGAAGTCTATTCATGGCATACTCCAGAATAGCCAATTTTACTTTTGTTGAAATAAAGTGTTTCTTGGGAATGGCCTTTAAATATGATTCAAATCGTGCGTCTTATCACAGGGATATTGAAATGAAAAAATTCTGAGATCCAAAGCTACATAAATCTGCAAGGAGCAGGCCTCAGAGTTTTTCTTAAATTCAGACTTTCACAAGTATCAGGGAACTTTGAAATCATGCATCCTCCAAGAAAATTTAAGCAAAAAAAAAAATTGAAAGTTGGAAGTAAAGCACTTTCATGCAGTCATCAATTTAAAGCTAAGGATATTTGCAATGAACAAAAATCTATATCTACCAAGAAAGAAACACACAAAAATATTTTTTTTTAAATGAGAATGTTCATATGTTCGCATGTTTGAAAACACAAAGAAATCCAAAATAAAAAAAGGGTAATGTAATGCTATCAGAAATACTTTATATACAAAATTTGCTATATTTACTGCAGGAATATCTCGTACACAAAATATGCTATATTTACTGGCTAAGTCCACCTTCAAACATAAAATTTTACAAGATCATAAAAAAATAAATCATTTTAAACGTAAGGCGTGATACAATTTGATTTTTTATCTCCCATGAAAAAGAGAGACAAAAATGTAGGTGAAAAAATCTGATAGTCCAATTAAATTTTCATATTTCTAGAATTGCTACAGCAAGAAATAAATCTGTCAAAATAAAATATCACAACAACTTGGTTAATCAGGAACAAACTGGAAATAAGTAACATCCAACAGCTCTTTGGCTCAACTTGAGCTGACATGCAACAACACCAACTCCCAACCTCTAAGACATAAGAAAGTGAGAAAATCTTCTGTCTTGGGAATCCGAGAAGAAATTTTCTTGACAGGTGGAGTAGCCAGTTTGGCTGGTGTGCTATTAGGCGTTCCTGGCAAGGAGCAGCCCTGAGCAAATTTCCGCTGAGCATGGATTTTCCTGTCGAAAAAACTATCATTGTATTTCATGCATTAGAAAAGTTTTGAGCATGAAAATGAATGACATCAGAGGAATTTTTACAAAGACTTAAAGATGGAAAGCTCATATCATAGGAAGAGATAAAAATGTATTCTACTTGTGTGTTTTACGACGCTTATCAAAATAAACATTACTGCATTAAAATAAGATAAACTCCTATGTAAAAAAATGAAAACTGTTCAAAACTTATTGGACCTTTCTGATGCAAAATTTTAAAAACCAATTCGATATATTTGGAACAAGCTTTTTACCACAGCATGAAAAGCTTTAAAATATTCAGGCTAACATTTTTTTCAACAACAAAGATCAGCTTGATATTAAAATACACAAAATATTATCTGTAAAGATTAGTCATATTTCATTTGAAAATTAATATTCTAAAAGGTTTGCTGCAATTTGAGAAAAACTTGTTGCTTTTAATTTTCATATCAACTAACCTTTTAGAACCATTGGCTGAGCTAGAGGAGGAACGTACTGAGTCTTGGCTACTATCATCAATACTGAGACTGGATGGAAGTTTTGCAAGTGATTTGTGAGAAGTTGAAGCATTGCTGGTTCTCAGTTGTTTGTGAGCTGTCAGAAGGAAAATTGATCAATGAATATTCTAATCTAAAACATATCAACAGCAGTAAATAATGATCACTTGAAAAAAGGTTATAAAAATCAACTTCTAATTGTATACATAGCTTCACACTGACAAGAGGCTGTGATTGACCTGTCATTACTTAGATTGGTCTTCTGATAGTATAAAATTTGACCAATCACATCACTTTGCTGTCAACAGCATCATCACCAATATTCCACATAATTCAAGAAAGACTATGGGGCTGTAGTAACTCCAAGTCTTATTGTCAGCACTTTGAATTTAGGGAGAAAGGCTAATAACGAAGAGAGGATGGACCAAGAGGTAAAATCACCACTTCCTAGACCTTTTTATTTGTTCTTTGCTTAGTCAAGACAATCATGATCACAGAAAACAAGTTCCCCTGAGTCAGTGGTTTCAGTGCTTCAATCTCATAACATGGAACTGACCGACATGTCTCAATTTTAATTTTTTCTTCACACTCATAGAGCCCTGGTACACGAAGCATTGTCTGATTGTTTTAAGAGGAGAGAGTGCCAACATTTTATTGTTGATACTTTAAGCAAAGGTGCTAAGCCTCCCTAGTTGCTAAGATAAGGCTTTCATATAAGAATGAGATCTCAAAGAGGCCAGCGAGCGAAAACCTATTAATCAAAGATGCACTGAAGTGAGATTCTTCACATATCTGTACTCAAGCTAATTCTCCAAATCAATAAGTTAAGTTTTCATAAAATACACATTTTCTTACAAAACTCCTAAAATGCTTGTTTCAGTCATTTACCAATAGGGGTGTCATCCAATAAAAACAAGGGAAAGTTTGACGAAGAAAAAAAAATCAACTGGTCATTGCAACAATCGATAAAAAAAAATTCTAATGATTCAATCTAACCACAAGACATGCAAAGTAACATGCCACCTAAAGTTCATGAAAATATCCCTAAAAAGAATATACTTGATCAATGATGTTACACATTGACTTTGCAGCTAAACATATTCAAGAAAATATAACCAATGCAGTCAGAGAGTTCATGAAAATATTCCATCATCCATAATGTTAAAGATCTTTGTTGATGTTGGCTCCTTGCCAACCACTTGTGATAAGAATTTGTTTTCTATGACTGCTTTGTTTTCAATCTTTATGTTCATAGCCTTAACACAATTAGCTGCTCAACAGAATTATAGGTTGCTAGTTTGCTTTAAAACCCACAAAGAAAAACAAGAGGATACCGAAACCACAGGCAGTATGTCACATTGTAGAAGGTGCACACTTCAGAAGGGGAGGGTGGGTAAATGGGTCTCAATTTACAGTCCCATGTTGGAGGGCTGTTAGTCCAGACAGCATGTTGCTGTCATTGAGAGTTTCATCGCACTTGTCCGTGGTACTTAACTTCAATGTAAAACCTATACCTGTGTATGCTTTGGATTGATCACAACCCATAATCTGCAATGTCTATGACCTTCGGTGGTCCACATGGACAGGTTCATCCTTAGCTTTATTGCTAACTTATTCTCTAAAAATATGTATAACGTATGGCATTTGAATTTTATACGATTTGATATCAACAATAATTTCAATTATTTCTAATATATCATTGTTATTTTAAGTGTTCCGCTGTGAGGTTAAATTTCCAGGAAATGCATCAATAAGTTCAAACATTTTTATGCACATTTTGGTTTACCTATTTTAAATATGCTTATCTGTCATTCAAAAAGTTTTTTGTCTTGCCTTAAGAAATTGTCGGGTGCAAAATTTCAAGGTGAGCCACTTTCATTAACAAATTAATCAAAGAGATGAATCAGAGGAAATCGGCTCTTCCTAAGGAGGAAATAAATTCTCTAAGTTTAGTCCTTATTTTATAAATTTACTATTTAGAGAAAACTTGAATGATCCCAAATTTGTAAAAGTTATACTCACTTCTTTTCAGACGCCGTAGTGGTGATGCTGCTCCTGTGCGAAGTAAACGACGCTGCCCAAGACTTAATTTGCCTGATTTTGACCCACTTGGCAAAGAGCGACGGCTACTTTTACTTGTTATATTCTTGTTGCTGTTGCTCATGTTGCTGAGAAGACTATCATCATTGCTGTGATACTCATCGCAGTGAGTCACTAGTGAAGGCATGGACTTGCTGCGACGATTCTCTTGTAAGGATGCATAGAGAGCTTTGTTCAGCTCCTGTTCCTCTTGCCTCGACATTCCCACAGTTTCCTCCTAGTAGAAGTCAGTACATATAGGATAAAAGATATAAAAATTAATACATAATTCTAATTGCACCTCAATTAGCTATCTCAGATTTGTTTTGTACCTCCTTGACGTGGAAATAGAATTAAGAAGGATAACATCTTAAGTTGTGTTAAACTCAGTTTGCTGTTGAACAATTTACTGATGATAAAACATTCTGATGAATAGTAGTCATTCATTAGCAAGAATATATATATATATATATATATATACACACACTATAGCGTCATTCAGATCCTAGTGCTCCGACTTGGACGACTCGCCTGCTTCTTGTGTGTTCAGCCAAGAATAGCAAGAAGAGGCCTACTAAATTTCAGAGACCTTAAACAATGTAATTCTGTTGATGTATGCTATTAACACCAAGATCAACTGGTAGCTATGATAGCAGAAGTTTTATGAAGATCTGGAGCAAGCAAAGATGCAATGCAGACAGCAGGACCCGCTGATCATGGGCAAATTTAATGCCAGAGTAAGAGAAGGGAGAGAAAAAAACATTGTAGGACTCCATGAACTGGGCATCAGAATCATGGAAGGAGAGAAGCTGGTAAAATGGTGTCATACCAACATTTATTATTGAAAATACATGGTTACAGCAACCAACAAGAAGGAAATGGACATGGAAAAGCCCAGGAGATGGAAACAGAAACTAAATTAATTAAAAAGTAAAAGGTTCAGAAATGTCCTTCTCTCAACCCGGACCTACCCTTGGGCAGAATGGAGTAGTGATCCTGTTCCAGTGGCTGCTAAATTCAAACGAAACTTAAGAAAACCTAAAGTACACCCAAAAGCATCAAATTTGACTTAGATCTATTAAAATCAAATCAAATCCTTTGAGCAAAATATTGTATGGCTGTTCAAAATAAATTCGAAGTCTTAGGAGAAGCTGAGGAAGTGAACTAACAATCTATAAAGATCAAAGAAGCTGTAATAGAAATAGCAATGGAACAAGCACCAAAGAGTTGAAAGAAAAACGAAACAGAAAAGTATGACTGAGGATATTTTGGAACTCACATATAACAGTGAGCAAGTAAAAAATAAAGATGAAAATATGAAATCAGAAAATAAGTCAAAGAGAAGAGGATCAATGACAAGTGCAGAAACATCGATTTATACCACAGAAGTACTGAGCAGACAATATAGAGAAACATTTCAAATCTCTGAAAAGAAAACATGCTCCATGGGATGTTTTAAGTCATAAAGCAGTGACATCATTACGGAAAAAGGAAAAATGCTAGACAGATGGACGAGTACAAAAGTGAACTTTAAGAAGACAACAGAAAGGATTACAATGTAATGAAGCACAACTTTGTTGGGCAACCTCTAATGAAAGATGAGATCCTGGCAGCAATAAGAAAGACGAATTGATAGTATATTAGTGGAACATACAGAAGCACTTGGAGACAGTTGAATTAATTAGATGGCAGAATTATGCAATGGAACCTATGATACAAGTCTGATTCCAGCAGAAATCTCCGAATTTATATAAATATAGCACTACCAAAGAAAAGAGTCAAAAGAGTGTGAATTACATAGAACTTTCAGTCTCATTATTTATATTACCAAAATACCTATAAGAATAATCATGATGCAAGTCAGAAACAATGTCATATCAGATATAGCAGAGGAACAATGTGGAAAGGTAAAACAAATGCTATTTACATTCTTCCAGCTGTAATTGAACGAGCTCTGGAAGAACACAAAGAGAGATTCGACACCAGAGTAAACAGAGTAAGGTATGATGAGATAATTCCACAACTAATATACTTGAAACGTGATGGAAAAGATCTACAAGTGATAAAAAAACATATACTGGGAACAGACAGCATCAATGTGAGTTAATGGGGAAATCACTTCATTTAAGAAAATAAAGCAGAGTATTGGACAAGAATGAGTGCGATCCTCATACCTTTTCTCTCTCTACAGTTAAATATTGTGCGAAACCTAGAAGGATGCCCAAGAATTAAAATAGGAGGTCACAATATAAACAACTTGAGATACACTGAAGACATAGTATTAATGGCAGAAAATAAAGAATTCTTGCAATGATTATTAGACGTTGAAGCAAAAAACAGAAAGAAAGAGTTGAAATTGATAAGCAAAAACACAGAAATAATGTTCTTCAGTCAAAACAATGAGTGTCCACAGATCAACATCTTTATCAAAGGGAATAAACTCAAGCAAAGGGATCCATTCAAATACTTGGGTATTTGAATATGAAGGGATGGACGTAACAACACTGAAATCTTATCAAGAGTAGCACTTGTAAGCAAAAGAATGAAATGAGCACTAACAAATAAATACATCTTCATCCACACAAGAAGTGCCCTGAAGTGCTGTATTGAACCAATCCTGATGTATGGGCGCAAGGTTTGAACAATTTCAAGACAGATAAAGAAACTGGAGGCAAAGCTATGAATCTCATGGACTACAAAGAAATCTAACAAAACAGTGTTGCGAGAGGCTGACACAATACGATCACTCTTTTTCGGCCATGAGACGAGAAAAGACAAAACGGAACATCTTGTGACAACTGGAATGGTAGAAGGAAAACACATAGAAAACTGGCTAGTAAGACTAGTGACAGATGCACTTCAAGCAAAGAGGAATGGAAATGCACAGAATGTCATAATTCCCTAACGCTCTACTCTAAAGATCAGGGCACCTGATTGATTGTTGCCATTATCATTATGTGTTATATGAAATGTGCTCTCATGCAAACTAATCACTTCTTTAAATTTTGAAGACTTTTTTGTAAGCTTTAAAATCTGTGTGTGTGTGTGTATATATATATATATATATATATATATATATATATATATATATATATATATATATATATATATATATATATATATAAGTACTAAAAAAAATTTTCTTAAGATTCTTCTCAAACAAATAAAATAAGATTTAAGTCCAAATAACGAATTTATTTTTCTTAATTGGCCTGCACATGTGCATAAAATTACTCACCATGAGTTTAGTTTGTATGACTCTTTTTGGCCTTTTTCCTGCAGTAGAATCAGCATTGCGGAGACTGCGTTTGGTCACAAGCAAAGTATTTCTTCGCCCAACCATGGTTTCTGTTTAGTCCTACAAAAAAAAATTATTTTATAAATTTGTGCTTTTTAAATTGAAGCATAAATGATAAAACCTTATTTAGGTAAAAAATTAATGTACTTTCTCCTGAAGGAAATTTGAATATGAAATATATAAGTCAATTTCCCTGGTTAAAGTTATAAAATGACTTTGCCTAGAGGTCAATCAAAATAATCAAATACAATTTAGAATAATAATATAATGATAGAAAATTAATAGTCACACAAATAATCCTCATCAACCTGTGTTGCAAAATTATCAGGTTAATCAGAATAAGAATTTATGTTAATGAACAGCTTCACTCATCATAATCACATACAAATGATATTTTACATTACTTTCAAATCTATGTATCTGGGCTTAAATAATACTGCTTGTTAAACTGTGATAATTTCTCCTTCCTCACAAGCAAAAAAAAATATTATATCCTTGCAAAATTTGACTATCCTTAATGGCAAAGATTGAGTTTGTTTCTAGTTCTATTAATTTTATATGAGAATGCCACGAGGAAGAATCACTTTTTATTTTAATTCCCAAGGATGATTCAAGATTAAAAATATGTACCCATCCTATTAAGTGATCCGAGGCCTTTTGAATAGCATATATATCAAATGCTCTTTGGCAGTTCAGTGCTGATGAGGCTCAATTGTAGCCCAATTTCGATCATGTTTGTAAAAGGCTCCAATTTACCTCGTTAAAAAAAATAATAAAGCACTAAAGGACAGGTGGGCTGGCTCTTCCCAAAATTCTCTAGCTCCTCAAAGATTCTTACTTTAATCTATTAAATTGTAGATGTTTTTAGCAGGAGTAACCTCACCCAAAGCAACTATACTGCATATTTAGATCTAGATTTGATCAGAGCTAATGCAATGTCTTTGATGCTTTTAATGCCTAGAATTAATCACGTATTCAGTGTGTAGATTTAAAAAAAAATTGAGCAAAAAAGTATTTAAGGCCTCTAAAAGAATTTTCAGACCTTGCTATTAAAATATAGATAGGTCTATAGACTTTTAGGTCATAATGCAGCATACAGTTCTAAATCTAGATTTATAGTGGCAGTTTTGGAACATTCCACTTAGAGTATAGGAGGAAAACTAGAAACAAAAAGTTACCCGTTTCCTTTTTAGCACAAACTACAAAGCACGTTCTTTAGCCTACATAGGTCTCGCTCGTGCAGGCTAATTAGTTTTGAGCTGGATCTTGATCCTTGTTCAAATCTGTCTGGTTATATCGATCTCTCAAAGCAATTCTTCATGCCGCCCTTTCCATGGTAGATCTTGAATCTAGATCTAGTCTAGATCTAGATGAAAGGGGTGGAATTTCGTGTGACACTAATGAGGCGTGGGTTATCTCTCATCTAAAGAAGCGGTGCTATTTCAAATTCATGAAAACGTTGGAGAAATCTTCAACTAGGACACATCTGAAATCTGTGCATGGGTGGAGTCTTGCGGCACTCTTTCCGAAGTTTAATGATATTATTCGTATCGCTTATCCATGAGACATGGGCTTCATTCACCGGTAGATATAGATCTAGTTATCCACCATGTTATGATTCTGTAAGCTGTCTTTGTCCAATCACTTCGTCAATATATTATATCGATCTTGTTCGGCGTGAATCAAACACCGAATGGAATTTTGGACGATTAATAAATTTTCTTTTTTTTTTTTACTCTTTTCCTCTGAAATCTTTTCTTCAAGACCAGAGAAAATTAAGTATTTTGTAGCAGTAGCAGCAACAGCAGTAGCAGCAACAGCAGCAGCAGCAATAGTGCTGGTGTAGTAATAGTAGTAGTGGTGGTAGTGGTGGTGGTGGTGGTAGTAGTAGTAGTAGTAGTAGTAGTAGTAGTAGTAGTAGTAGTAGCAGCAGCAGCAGCAGCAGCAGTGGTAGTAGTAGTAGTAGTAGTAGTAGTAGTAGTAGTAGTAGTAGTAGTAGTAGTAGTAGTAGTAGTAGTAGTAGTAGTAGTAGTAGTAGTAGTAGTAGTAGTAGTAGTAGTAGTAGTAGTAGTAAGAATTAAAAGAGAGAAGAAGAAGAAGAAGAAGAAGAAGAAGAAGAAGAAGAAGAAGAAGAAGAAGAAGAAGAAGAAGAAGAAGAAGAAGAAGAAGAAGAAGAAGAAGAAGAAGCAGAAGAGGAGGAGGAGGTGGTGGAGAACGATGATCATGAGAAAAAAGAGCGGGAGGAGGAAAAGAAGATTTGGGTTATGTTTGTTATATAGTCCGTCCACAATACAGTAATCGCACACCAGGAGAAGGTCCTAATTTTTTCGGATGTCAGGGCGAATGCTTTAACACGACAGCCATAACTTGGGTGGTGAACGTGACTTTTTATATATTATTATTTACAATGGAGTTAAATTAACACAAACTCATAATCACTCAATAAACAGAAAAGGTTACTCTTTGAAATATTTAAAGTAATAGAAACATAAACTCTATTACCGAATAGATTATGCGTGGATGGTATGTGTTGGGAACATAACATGGAATAGCCAACTGCCACATAGATGGTGAATCAATATTAAATAATTAAATAGGGGTGAGAAAAACCTCTATACTTCTATCTCTGTAAACAAGCATAATAACAAAATATCATTACAACAGAATAGAATTCGAAATAAAAAAAAAACATCAAAACGTTAGAATCGATTTCGATTTTTTCTTTCTCTGTACTAATACAAAACCAATGCTGTAGAATCGAAATGATCTCTATAAATCATCAAAATAATACCATATTATCAAAATATAATCGAATTTGAGACCGGAGTAAAAAAGTGCCCTTATATATCCTTTTCATAACATTTTTTTTTTCGATTTTTTAAAGTAATTATAATAATATTCCTCTTGGCTATGAGAACTGCCCATAGCATTATTTATAGATATTGTTCTATTTCCACTTCCTTTAGTAAGACACTCTGCTTCCACTGTTATAGCTAATCTTGATTTATCCAAGCAGGATATGGCTGTTAACACTCAGCGGCTGCATTTACATGTTCTCTTAATATAACAAAAATGACACTTTTTTTTTTTTTTTTTTTTTTTTTGGGGGGGGGGGGGGGGGTTGAGTGAGTGGGTAATAAGCGTTTTTACTGGAGTTGGAGCAAATCTTTACGATTGGGCTGATGACTCGAAAAAGATCGAGATATAGATAGAGATAAAAGATCTGGGACAGGATAAAAAAATAATAGTTCTTGTGAAATGTGAGGAAAGAGAAATAAGCAGGTACATGGTCACGCCAACCGGCACGACACTTCATAATGGTTTCTAAAAAAAAAAATAAAGAAATTGGTTTTAAGATAATTTCTCAAAAGAAAAATATACGAATAAAACATTCACTATTACTTCTCGCCAGATAATCTAATTTCGATTGAAAGAATTGAAATTGGATAAACTTTGGACCTTGATATTTTTTAAATTAGCTTAATTCATGTTCTCGGTCTACCTAGATCTATACCGCGCCGGGATTGAATTGTTGTTGAAACAATAAGAGAGTGACCGCCACCCTTTATGATTTAGAGATGGCGGACCATTCAAGAGCTCAAGAGGCTATGGAAATCACTCTACAGGATCTAGACAATCAAGAGTTTGACACAAATGACATTATGATAACTTATAGGAAAGAGAGCTGCCCAGTGTAGTTGGGATGATATTCAAGTAACTCTGAATAGAACGACTGGACCAGACGGGGCAGAGGAGGATAGTTTTTACCAAGTTTATAGACTTGAGGATCCTGCACGCTGGTTCCTTATAACAAATAAACCTGAAGCTGACTTACTAAACAATACAACAAAAACAGTCAACAATCAACCATTCTCTCTGCACTTTAAAAGAAGAGAAGAAGAAAACTTAATTATAAGAATATTATAGGCTCCACCCAAACTAAAATTAAGAAGTCATAAATTGTAAAGAGAAATCTAGGGCAAGAGGCAACAGTGAGCAGACCCGAAGACGCTAAAGACAGCAGTCGAATAGACCCAAAAACGTACCGCATTGTGTAAAGGTAAATTTTAGAGGTACTGTCAAATAAATGTTGTGGTTTGTTGGAATAAGAAATCGAAGACAAGAGTGTTGCTGGTGCAATATTACTGAACACTAGCCCTACAAATGTTCGAAAAGAGGGGGAGAGAAGGACAAAATAGAAAGTGTGTTGGAAAGACGAGAAGTGTAGAACACAGCTCACTCGAGAAGTTATGTGAGCGCGCTCTCAGGCGGAGAGAGTATCGGAGGAAACGAGGAAAGCTCACAACACAAAGAAGGCATGAAAAATTAACCAAAGAAAGTTGAAAAGAAGGAAAAAGATGGAGGAGAAATAGAGGAAAGCAGAAAGAAAACTGTAATCGCCTCGACCATAGGAAAGAAAGAAGACTAAGAATTTGGAAACTCGAACACAGAAGGCCCTGACCGACAAAATCAAAGAAATTTTTTTTTCATCTCTAAAAATACCATAATTCCAATATGGCCGCCCACTAATTCTAATTTGGCAATCTCTAAAAATAGCATAATTCCAATTTAACAATCTCTATAAATAGCATAATTTCAATATAACCGCCGGTTAATTCTAATTTGACAATCTCTGTAAATAGCATGATTTTAATATGGCCGCCGGTTAATTCTAATGTAGCAAATCTCTATAAATAGCATAATTTCAATATGGCCGCCGATTAAATCTATTTTGGTAATATCTATAATTAGCATAATTTTAATATGGCCGCCGCCTATTTTGGTAATCTCTATAAATACCATAATTTCAATATGGCCGCCTGTTAATTTTAATTTGGTAATCTCTATAAATAGCATAATTCCAATATGGCCACTGGGAAATACTAAGTTTTGCATCTCTATAAGTAGCATAATTGCAATATGGCCTCCGGCTAATTCAATTTTGGCAATCTCTATAAATAGCATAATTCCAATATGGTCGCCGGGAAATTTTATATTTTCCATCTTTATAAATAGCAGAACTCCAATATGGCCGCCGTTTAGTTATATTATGGTATTGTCTATAAATAACATAATTTCAATATGGCCGGCTTGAAATTTTTTTTTTTTTCCATCTCTAAAAATAGCATAATTCCAATATGGCCGCCGTTTATTCTATTTTGGCGCTCTCTATAAATAGCATAATTTCAATATGGCCGTCGGGAAATTTTATTTTTTCCATCTCTATAAATAGAATAGCTTCAATATGTCCGCCGATTTATTCTATTTTGACAATCTCTATAAATAGCATAATTCCAATATGGCCGCCATTTATTTCTAATTTGGCAAATTTCTATAAATAGCATAAATCCAATATGGCCGGAAAATGGGGCGGAAAACGGCCATCAGTGCTGTTTTACCCGCCATATCGACGGCTGAGACAATAACAATTACACTTAAAAAAAAAGACAAGTGGAGCACGGAATATTTTTGATAGAAGAGACTCATAGCTAATGCTGAGAGCATTAAATTTTACTAACAAGTAGAAAAGAGAGGGTGAGGTAATGAACAGATGAACGATACATTAGCAGAGAGAGAGAGAGAGAGAGAGAGAGAGAGAGAGAGAGAGAGAGAGAGAGAGAGAGAGAGAGAGAGACAGAGAGAGAGAGACAGAGACAGAGACAGAGACAGAGAGACAGAGAACTAGAGGCTCGACAAATTGCTGTGACAAAGCTAATTTCTAGATCCCAGCATCTTTTTTGCGAAACTGAGGAGAAGATCTGGAAATAGATTCCAGATTTTTAAAAAAATGTTTCTTTGAAAACACTTTAAAATATTTTTAATATCTAGCTGTAAAACTTTGGGGACACAGCGAAATTTAAGCCAGCATGGCCACTTTGTTCGGTTGTTTTCAACTCTTACAATCTTGTAATCATCAGGCTATCACCAATCGTATTCTGGTGATCTTCGTCGTCAAAGTCGTTCTTCTGGTTGTTGTTGTTGTTGTTGTTGTTGTTGTTGTTGTTGTTGTTGTTGTTGTTGTTGTTGTTGTTGTTGTTGTTTCCTTCTTCTTCATCTTCGACAAGTACCACTACCAGAATGACCAAGGAGAGATCAAAGAGGGTTTCCTTCCCTACACTAAATCTAAATTTGATACTACAGTGATGATATTGTATAATTATGCTGGCACATGAAGATAAAAACATGAGAATTGGTTTCTGCAGAGATGATCTTGTTTCACTATGCTGATTTATAGTAAAAGAAACACATGTATTCGATGTTTTGTTAATTCATGGCGATAGAAACACTTGAATTCAGTTATACAGTGATAATGTTGATTTATTATGCTGGTTAATACAGGAAAAAAATCTAGAAATCGATTCTAAAGTAATGATTTTGTATTGCTATGCTGATTTATACTGATAGAAACACTAGAATTCAGTGATGATATATTATTATTATGCAGGTTTATGGAGATAGAAAAATTAGAATTTGATTCTACAGTGATGAAATTATATTGTTAAGCTGGTTTAGAGAGATAGAAACGCTAGAATCCGATTCTACAGTGATGGTTTTGTAGTATTTTGCTGATTTATGGAGATAAAAAGCTAGGATTTGAATTTACAGTAATGATTTTGTATTATTAAGTCGGGTTATAGATTAAAAAAAAATTGAAGTCAGTTGGAAAAAGGGAAAGTTGGTGAAAAGGGACGAAAATGATATTTGTGATTTGTCCTTTGAAAGAAATAAGTTTTAAACATTTTAAGTAGAAATTCGACAATGAAGTTAGAAGTAAGAACAACCTGATAACAAAGTTCTATCTGTGAAATGGACAGATAAATTTTATTGTGATTTAACATGCAAGTAAAGAGAAAGACATTTTTCCCAGGTTGTGGTAGATTTAATCCACAAATATATTTATTCTGTAGAGTGGTCAAAAGTAATATCAATTACTATTATAAAAATGACTGATGGTAAGCTCTGTACAATGAATTTAAATCACTTAATGAATAACATAAACATTTACGTAAACTATGAATGTATTGAATGCAGGAGTTATGCAGAGGGTAAAACAGAGTTTACTCAGAGACTTGCAAATTATTAAAAAAAAAAAAAAGAATTCACAAATGTATTTGATTCAAGAGTTAATTTAATCTCATTAAGATCTGACATAGATTTTGGTAATCATCCAAATTGAACACACTATACAGATTTATTTAAAAGTAAAAAAAAAAAACATTTTAAGAAAATCTTTCTAAAATTACAATAAATATAACTGAAAAAATGTTGTTTTTTTTTATCTACTATTAAACCTTTTATCAGTTAGGGAAAATGGAGGAATTCTCTCTCCCGTTCAAGATTATCAATGATTTTTCAGGGGAAATTTTTGCATAAAGAAACAAAAAAAAATTTCATTCATTCACAGGCATATTCTAGGATGTATTTCGTCGTATGGCTATAGAGTGTCGATTTATTCAAGTGTCCACCATTCAGACAAAATTGTTTTTCCTGGATCGATTTAACAGACAAAATCAACAAAGTCCAAACGGCGGCCACCTGAAAGGTAGCCAATGGATCGAAGAGCAATGTTGGACCTCTGGCTTGTAAATAACTGAATCTAGAACAAGACATTGTTGAGGCAACAAATGTGCGACCGTTTTTCAATCAGTTTCAGCATCAGAAAAAAAAATTAAATAAAAGACAAAAACACCTATCTGGGTTATTTGCTCATGTGGGCGTGTGGCTGTCATTGGGTTTTCACTTTTTCCTCCCATTGTTTTGCTTTTACCCTATACGTTTTTTCGCACGGTAAGCGCGACTGAGTTAACTGACTGATGCAATATGTCGCGACATGTCGCTCAGTGTATTGACCCCGTGACCGCGTGAGCTCAAAATTTCCGAAACTTACGCACCACCCCTTGTTTTCCCACTGCGTGTGTGATATGTAAGAAATCAGCGCAGAATGCCCTGAACATTTAATTATCTTGCGCAACGCCTAGCATTCCTTCTGTGGGTATGGTGGGTCTAAGACACATAAAAGAGTGTTTTAAAAATAACATCAATGGAATCTATGTAAATCATATAAACAAATATGAGATTGTTACGTATGTTGGTATATTAAAAGAGATAATACATATAAGATCATTGCCTGTTGAATTATCTTCAATCTGTTTGACTTTCAATTAACATTGCATTACAATTCAACACATTTGATAATTCACATCAGATTTTTTCCTAACGTTCATTAATTAGGCTTTTGCTCCAGTAAACATATTTTTTCTTGTGCTCTTTAAATGCGGTATGAAGAGAAATAGAAACTGGATGCTAAGAAAGCTTTGAGGATTCAAACAAGGTCCCACGTTTTACTTCTGAAAAGGAATCACAAAAAAGAAAGATTAAAATGGGGGTGAAACCTGAGCCTAATAAAGACTAGGTATTCGTTAAATTTTAAATATATTGTATTTAAAATAAATCAGATATATTTTAAAGACAGTTTATGATAAGAATTACACAAAATTATTTGATTCAAGAGCAAATTTAATTACATCAAGAACTGACATAGATTTTGGTATATATCTAAATAGAACATACTTTACAGATTTAGATAAAAGTAAAGTTGGACATTTTTAGAAAATCTATCTAATAATACAATAAATATAACTGTACAAACTTTTTTTTTGTTTGTTGTTTGTTTTAAACCTACGATTAAACCTCTTATTAATTAGGGAGAATGGAGGAATCCTCTCTCCCGTTCAAGATTATCAACCATTTTTAAGGAGAAATTTTCGCATAAGGGAACAATATTTTTTTTCACTCATCCACAGACACATTCTAGGATGTGTTTTGTCGAATTACGACTCATCAGTGTTCTTGTTCCATGTAGTTCTTGAATGACTCAATTTTTCAGTCCTCCAGGTCTTTCCTTTCTCTTATCTTGTCTCCTGAACATGGAGATCCTTAGTTTTACAGGCCTAAGCTCTCTTCCAGCTATTCTTCCTGGACCTAAACTTCTGGACTGGTCTTTGCGGCTTCTGCCTCTGTGATCTCGAAATATAATATCATGACAGGACTTATTACAACATGTTTTTTACACCCCCCCCCTTTTTTTAATCTTCAGTTCCTGATCTATGTTGTTCTTGTGCACATCAATGCTTCAGTGTTCCCGTTTTTTTTCTTACCTGTCCATGACTATCTCTAGCTTAAGGCTCGGAAGTATCTCTTCCAGTTTGTCTTCGTGGTCTTTAAGTTCAGGTCTTTGCATCTCCGCCTTTTGTGATCTCTAACCAAGATATCATGATCAGAATTATTATAAAAATGGAGAAAACACATTGAAAAAGAAAATACAAAAACATTTTTATTCAAATTGTGTGTATATGAAGTATTGAAAAGAAATGGGATTATTTGTCAGAAAATATTTTTTTTTTATGCTGGAAAACAAAGCGTCTAAGCTAAAAGCAGAAAAAAAGTATCTTAACTAAATCAGTTTATAAAAGCCCTGGCTGGGAAGGAAAAATTCAGCAAGTTTTCATTAGTACTACATCAAAGTAAAAATGACAGGAGAAAAAAAATACCGTCTTAAGCTAGACTACGACGTAATATTTTTAGACTGACCGACATCATTTGCATAAACTCCTCCCACCCAGTGGTACGTAGCAGAATCGCTTTTCGCAAACATGCTAGCCCTCTCACCGTGAACGTAACTGTTATGTAATTGTTACATGATGACTGCCAGCGATGCTCTAATGCTACCGGTATTGCGTACTAGCCTGGACTAGGTGCAAGCGCGCTATGGAGAGTGTGTTTCCACTGCTCCACTGCATGCTCACACAGTTACATTACATAACAATCACATGATCCGAGACAGTTATACCAGCAGCAGCAGCAGATTTCATTGATCTTAACAGCTGACCAGACTGACCAGGCCTAACGCTCGCTTGCGGCTTCCGATGTAAACAACGCAGGCCGATTTGCACACGTCACTAGGGAAACCACGTGTTTGTTACGTTATGACTCATGCTTACGGTACGTAACTCAATCTGCGAAACATGGCTAGTGGCTCTTTATGGACACGGCCAGTGTATTACATCTACTTCGTGACAAGTGAACCATCGCACAACATGCTCTGAATTTCATCCACATTCTTTATCTTTGGTACAAAGAAGCAAAAAATACATTGTGTATTAAAAAAGAAATAATTTTAATGATAACCAATTCCATCTTTCAAACGTCAGGTAGTGTAGTTAGGCTTCTAGAGCCTCTCTTGATCGGCAAAAACAGGCAATAAGTGGTTTTAATGAGTGTAGAAATAAATAAGTAGTAATTTCTGTGGCTAAAATAAATGACACCTTATCCCATACAATGTTTTTTTTCCCTCAAGAATAACACTGGGTTACAAAAAAACAGTTCATAAGCAATATAGATATCCAGTATGCAATTGCAATTACCAACAGTTCTATTATAGTTATATTCTAAAATAATCAGAAAAGTTAATTTCAGAATTTTACAGCCGCATACTATCGTATCTCGAGTTATGAGCTAAAATATCTCAAGTATAATATAGTAAGTCAAATTACAATAGTATAGGTTGTGGATTTTTACGGAGCTCAAGATACGAGGTCATAATTAATGATATGACTCAGAGGTTTTGTCACAACATGCGAATGATAATTGTCTGTATTTTGCCGAAAAATCTCGATTTCTGAAAAAAAATCGACTTACGCTAGTTTACGTTGCGACCCTCGATATTTACTTGCCTTTCTTGGAGACTTTCCTATTTCATGGATGAGTCGCAATTTCCTTTTTTTTTTTTTTTTGTTTTTTTTCGTTTTGTTTCGAACCTCTTCAATGGTTCTTGGGACTATTTTGGTCTTTGATGTTTGGCTATTGTGAAAGTTTCTGCCTTTTTACCTTTTCTTATTTACAGGCTACGGTACTTCTTGAAGGAGCACAGAGACCACCAAGCTAAGGATATTTGAGATACAAAAAAAAAAAAAAAAAAAAAAAAAAAAAAAAAATGAGGGAAAAAATGAAAATAGGTGGACAAGTGAACCCTCATTTTACGAAAACAATTTAAAAGTATTACTTCGGTAAAGGCTGGAATACATGAATTTCAGGTAAACATGAAGCTGCAGACTGACTGGAGAGAATTTTCGTATCTAATGTCCCTCTTGGCGTCGAATTCAAATAGCTGTGCTGCAAGAGCTGGTTTAAATAAACAAAAAGATGGGGGTTTTTTATTTGATCTCTAACCGATTCTTCTAATGGTAGGTTTGTCTGCCATATAATCAGCCCCATCCTTGATTCGTCTGAAAGTCGACTGTTGAGGGTAAGGGTGTAAAAAAAAAACCAAAAAAAACAAATTAAAACAGTGCCATTGATCAAAGAAAGTTTTCTTCTTTTTTTTCCATCCTTATTGTTAAAAGTCATACTCATTTGCCAGCCCCCACGTCCATTTCTATTTTACCACACACAAACACACGCACACACTTCACACTTGTAAGAAAATGTACTGTGCGTCGTGCACACTCAAACCTGCGTGAGAAATCCTGAAATAAAACGTAGTTTCCGGATCACGTTCCGATAGCCGTAAATCTAAATACAACGGAGCTGCCGTGATGGCACATTTGACTGTTCTACACTATCGTGCACTGCAACACACAATAACCCACGTGAAAGTGAAAGCAACACTGAATCGACTAGATCTAGAAATCTAGACCCACTTGACTCTAAAGCCATTAAAATAAAAATTTAATAACAATAACCGAGTGTTACATCTTAATGTACACGAAATTCTGATAACATAAGCATACATAAAATAATCAACATTTACTTATAATTATCAAAAGCTAAGACTAAGATCTAAAATACTCTATCTGGACAAAATTATAACTTCGTGAGAGAGATTCATTTAATTTATTCAATTCAAGCAACACATGATTTTGAAGTTAGATCTAAATGCTCGTTATGATTGAGATGTAATCTGATCACAGTCAAAGGGTTACAGCTGTGGGTCTAGATCTAAATTGACACAGGTCATCTATATAAAAATATACTTTTGAGTGTAATTTCGGAAGTGATGCCCAAAAGAAAGTTTTATTCAGTTGAACGAAATGGCAGCAATGTTAATTCTGACAAGAAAGCCAAGATTGGCATTCTGTCAGAGGAAGTTATGTCATATTATCGTAATGTTTCTTCATCGTTAGAAAATGGATTTGATGATGACCATGATTTGAAAGGTAAAACCATTGTTTCAGCTCTGTAAGTTCATTTTCAAGTATCATTTTTTTTCTTCCTCCGTACCAACAAATGACAAAGTCTAAGGAAACAATAAATGACAGCTGAGTTCAGCCCTTTATCAAAGGATTAAAGGAAAACTAAGAATACCCACTTTACTTTATAATGTGGTGAAAAAAACAAGCAAAGTTGTATACATTGAGAACAAAGTGGAAGCATTTTACAACTAATGAATGAAAATGTCTTCATTATCAGCATCTTGCTAACCTCCTAATTTTTTCCCCCAAATGTTTATTGTCTCCTACCAACAGGATGTTTATTAATGACGGGTCTATTCCTAGTTTAACTAGATATTACTGTGGCAGTTTTTTCATTTTCAAATTTATGTGGGCATGACATGTAAAGTTATTGAGCTTGTACTCCAAAAACCATTGGAAAGAAAAATGATACGATACCTGCAAGATTTACTAACTTTCTACTCCTACATTAGGGTGATTGCCGTATTCGTTTAATATTTAAAGATTGGCCTGAATCATCGTTTTAAATGTGTTATTTTATGTGTCACACAGTATAGTCTTTTAAAAATTTATGTACAGTATATTTTTGGAAATGTTCTACTTCTATATGTTGATCTGTGCTACCAAAAAATATTTTCTGAGTAAGTTCTGTAAAAACATTGTAGCTTCACAATGAATTTGGAATATGTTAGCAATGTCATTAATATAGTCAGAGTGAAATCAACCATATTTCATTGTACATTTAATTTCTTTTTACCTAAACAATTGTTCTGAATGGTTCGTTAAACATTTTTTCCACATTTATTGAGTGCCACATCTTTCTGCAGAAGAGTTCCTCACCAATGTTTACAATACCCTAAGAGATGAGGGCATTCAAGTTTCACAGAACCAGACCGTGAGCCGCATCCTAGAAGTGCTCTTCTCACATAGTAAACCCAGCCACATGCAAGACCTATTCTGCCTTTTCTGTGGAGAGCTGACCATTGTAGTGTTCGACCGTTTTGCCAGCCATGTTTTTCAGGCTCTCATCAAATACTTACCTGCTATGTATGATGACAGAGATGATGAGGATGGAGTCATTTGGCGCAAATCTTTTCATGTAATATTCATCACATTAGCATTAGTATGAGTCATAATCATCAAATACTTTTTAATTCATGTTGTTCATATTTATTATAACTTAGACATATCCCTCAGATTTAATTTTTTCTGGACACATGCATTTCACAACTCACTCAAACTGTTTCAGAATAAGCCTTAAATATTTTTTTTTATTATTTTTTTTCATCCCAAATTGTTGTAATCCTTTTTTTTTTTGTCTTTTGAGAAACTTAATGAAACAGTTATGCACATTTTATGAAAAAGTATATTAGGTTCAGTTAAAAAATTTATTTTCAAAATTTTAATCTTTATGAAAGTTTATTGTTCTATTTTGGTGATGCAGGAAAACGTACAGGTCTTGTGCAATTTCGTCGAGTCTCACGTGCGGGATGTTATGACTCACACATATGGCAGTCATGTACTTCGTGCTTTCTTAGAAGCTTTGGGTGGTGTTCATGTAAAGGATGAAGTTGTCAGAAGCCGTATATCGAGGGGCCAACGTGAAGACACAGGTGTAAATTTCAAAATAGTTTCTGGCACTCATTTTTAAGAATATCATCCATCAGTAGTGCAAGATAGTTGATTTTAAAAATGGTCCACTGATTTTTTCTTTATTTCATAAACTAGTGTGCAATTTTTATGAGCTGATGTATATGCATGTAATAGAATGGTGGCATTCAACATTTGGAATGTTTTAACTGTATCATTGATGATATGTATGAGCAAATGATGTGGCAGTAAATCCCAAGTATTTTTTACACTATTTTTATTTGTTTTAATGGGAGGACTTGTGAAAGAAATGGTGGAGTGAATAATATTCTTTTATGCCATAATAATAATAACAATTTTCATTTTTTTTCTGTTAAAAAACTGCCAAGCTTTGAGATATAAAATTTAGGCTCAGTGAAAATGATGAAATATAAAGACAAGTTCAAAATATTCATATTATTCCTAATATGTTTTAAAAAATTGTTCTTTGATATACATTAATCAATACCCACCAGTTCTTCTATTTGACCGTACAAAATGAGTATTTGCACTGTGTCTCTTATATTCCAAATTAACTGACAGAAAAGGCATAAGAGATATACAGTACAAGGCTAAATTGATCTGACTGTTGTTGTGAGTAAGAACTTATTCCCTTGGAAAGCACTCCCTATGAAACAATATGTCTTATGGCTTGATGCTATACAAACAAACTTGCTATCGAATATGACGAAGTTGAATTAGAAATTTCTGTTGAAGCTTCTAAAGGCACATCATTAAATCATTTGTATCTGCACTGTGATCCACAGAGAACAATACACAGTTTACAAAGACAATGTCAAAGACTTTTAGCACAACCTTCCTTCCCTCTTTCAAAGTGATAAGTGAAAAAGTTATTCGCTTTTGCAATTTTGAAGGTATGTATAACCAAAAATGTTAATTTTAAAGCTTTCTACAGTGAGCAGTGTGGTTTCCTTGATGACCGCCTTCTCAGAATCTATCAATTCTCTCCAAAGTGCATCTACAAATTCTACTGCCTTTGGAAGCAAACGCATTTCTTATTTTACATTGTCTTTGCAATCTAGTCGTAGATCTAATGTTCCCTCTAGAAGAAAGAAGCACATTTTATTTTTATCTATGCTCTAGATGAGCTTTCCTCTCATGACTTTTGTGTATCTTCCTCCTTTTGACATTTCTACAGTAAATGTAATTCACTGGCATGTATTATAAAAGCTAACATAATCTCATAACACCATCGAGTGAGAAGTCCATTGCTTTAATTCTTCATAGTTTTGAACATTCTTTTACCATTTTAAGGTAATACTCTACAGATCATAACTGTGAATCCATCTTACTTTCATACATGAAATAAAGAGTAAATTTTACATAGCTGAGCTAATTAACTTTTTATCTTGTTTTGTATAAGATCACCTTGCAGACCAGAACTTCTGTCCAGTACTGCAGACATTGATGCTAATACTACATAAGACTGATCTCGACAAGTATCAAAGTTTAGTGGATACAATCATGGATAAAGCAAGACTGTTTTATCATAATGAAGATGCTGGAGTTGATGATGTGACAAATAGGTATTTTTAATTTTCAAACGATGTAATGATCTAATTTTAAAAGGAAAATATGACACTATTATGACTGCTATAATTTTTTTTTAAAACCCGTATTCCTGAAACAATGAATAGAAAACTTGATATGTTGTTGAAATTATTAGTTTTTCTTGAAAATTACTGCAAGTATAAAGCTCTCTTGTTGTAGAGGGCAAACTCAAAATCTCTTTTTATACAATGGTACCAAAGTAATGTTTTGTCCATTGTGTTAAAAACTAAAAATTAAAAAAAAAAAAATTATATAAGTTGAAATGCTATTGGCTATTGAAGACTGTAGTTCTTTTCCTCAGTATCATGACTCTAGGATATCTGAAATGCAATGTTTGTTACTCTTCTCTTTCCTTTAGTTTTCTTTATAACATCACTCAGCTCAAAGCTTGTCCATACCTGAAAATTACTTTATCATTTTTTCTTGATGTGTTAAACTTTGTGTTTGCATGGTGTCATAGTAAACAAAAATTCTTCATAGGATCAAATGCCAAGCTCATTTATCTTTGCAACTCTTTATAGATATGTGATTTTTGTGAGAAATGACAAGGAATCCCTTCATAGGTTGATGTCTCTTGAGGAAATGGTTCTGGGTTTGAGCAGAATACAAGTACCTTTTGATATAACTTATCTTCATCCATGTGCCAAAATAAAGAAAACATACACTTAACTTAAATTTTTTTTTTTGTTTTTAGTTCACTTTCATGAAACCTATCTTTATTCAGGCTTCCAGACATTGTCCAGAATGAAGTGGGGTCCTATTTGGTGGAGCTTCTTTTATCCCTTGCTACTGAGACTCAGTTTCAAGAACTTTATTACAATATGTTCAAGAAGAAAATCATCTACTTTGCAGTGCACCCCATAGCTAATTATGTCTTGCAGAAGATGCTGTCATGTGTTGGGCAGAGCCAGATGGTATGTTGTTCTAAAAATTAACTTTGGGGATTGAATGTTATGTTTTTAAGTGTTTTTTTTCATATAAAACACAAGTTTTGAGATAGTGATACAAACCAAAAATACCATCAGTTACATATTTTTACTTAAATTGTGTTTTCTATATTTCTATTTAAACTTTGATCAATGAGAGCGCAAAAAAAATAAAAATTAATTGTGGAGTTAAAATAGGAATGTCAAACAAATCTCAGTTTTTAAACCACATATAGCTAAGCATTCACCTTTACTCATGGTTATTAGAATCTGTAGTTGAAATAAAGTATTTTGTCTATTAAAAGTACAAAGAGCAAGTTTCAGGAAATATGTGTTATATTAAATGCTTCTGCAACCTTTAAATGATAGGCAAGAGACTCCAAATAACACCAGTTTCATTATTTCACTAGCATTGACAAGGTGAATTCTGCCGTTGAAAATGAGTCTCTTGTTGCCTTGGCTTTTCAACTGCACTGAAATCTGCTCACATGTTTAATAAATCAAATTTGTCATGAAAGCAGCTCCAGACTAAGTCAGAACATCTCATCTCAAGTTTAAGACCATCAGATTATGCTTCTTAGTAACATCATTAATTTTTTCACTGTAATCTGAAGTTATGACAAGCAGTGTGACAAATGCTTTTGTGCTACATCCATGTTTGTGTGCTTCTGAAACAAATGTGGCTCGGCTCTGAACGAATTATGCTAGTAAAAGTTGCTTTAAGTTTTATTGATAACTGGTATTTTTTGATAGATGGAGGAGATGCTAACTGATATCAAACCATACTTGGAGGACATTTTGGCAGTGAACCATGTTGGCATTGTGACCAAACTGGCATCAGCATGTAGACGAACACAAACTGGGCAGGAAGAATTCCTTCAGGTATCTGTTCATTTTAATTTTAATTGTCTTTATTCTTTTTATTGATTGTATAGTTTTGATGTAGTAGGCTGTATAACAAAATTATCAATGCAAAAAAAATTGTCATTGTCTCTTACTAGACGAATTATTAGGATGAACATTTTTTAACATCTTTAAAGGCTTTGATGGGAGCTTTCCACTGTGTGAAACCCGATGACAGACAAAAAAAAGTTGTTCCATTGCTGGCATCTTTGCAGACCTATGAAGTGTTCTACAACAGTAGTGAAAAAGATTTGGAGCAAACAAGTGAGGAAAAGGTGAGGATCATCATTATTACAACTTAATGAATAATTGCTCACATAAATATATTTTTTTAGTTGTAATCACAGTTGTTAGTATGATCCTTGATGTGGGAAGAGTATGTTAGAATTATTGGATTCACTTTTTAGTTGCAAGGAGTTTGATACAATACAGCTATAGCTGGTGCAAAAAATCCAGGGGAATAACAGAAAAGAGATGTGTAGAATGAAAAAGTAATGTTTTAAAATTGTCATAGTAATTGGGGCCTATTATCAGGTTGAAAATTTCGTTTTTATTATAGGATGAAATAAGATTTGTTTATTTACTGTTGAAACTTGTAAACTGTCATATTGTGGTTCAAAAACACCTTACCTTTGATAAATTATATGGGACTTCTAAGAGAGAGATAGAGAGTGTGCATGCTTGTGTGTGCATATTGGCCAAAAGAGTGAATAAAAATTGAAGAAAAAAAAAAGCAGGAACTGAATATAATTTTTGTATTTCTTTCCCCAACAGACTCTCAGCCTTGCACCCTTGCTAAAAGACGTGAACATTCATGGATCTCTGATACTGCAGGAACTGCTTCAATTTCAGCGTACACAAATAGTAGCCTCTAGTCTGGTGAGTCTCACTCCACCAGAAGTTGCTGGCTTGTGCTGTGATCGCTGTGGTAGTCATGTGATTGACGTGTTCTTCACCAGCAAGACTGTTTTGGAGAAAAACAAAGTGGCCCTGCTCAAAAAGCTTCAGGTCAGTTGTTAAAGGGCTTGTTTGCTTAACAAATATAATTGATTTAACAGGCAGTTGCATCTTATTTCTCACACAAAATTGAAATATATTCTGAAGGAACATAAAAGTAATGTCTAATACTTGAAAAAACATTTGCACTCATTTTTATATGACATAGCAGAGGCAAGAAAGCACTTTAATTTCTATATAACAATGTGTGCCCGAACACTTTTTGTTGAAAATATTAAAGTAGGTCATCCTTCCAAGACCTTTAGGATAAATTCTTTCCTTTCTCTTAAGAAACTTATTAGTCTGCTGTATTTCTAAATATTCATTTTCAATTGTGTTAGGTGATGTTTTGTTGTAGCACTAATATTTAATATATTTCTTCATTCTGAAGGGTAGTTTTATCAACATTGCCTGCAACAGGAACGGATCCAGATGCCTGGAAAATGTATGGAAAACATGTGCTCTAAAGCAAAAGATTCACATTGCGGAAGACTTATCAAAAGTAAGTGTATCTATAAAAAATTTGAGCACCTTAATTTCACATGTTATGGCTAAAATGCTTGCTACTGATGAATTCTTATTCTAAAGCCTTATCGAAATCTTCAACACCAAAATGATGTAAAATGTCCATTAGAGGATTGTATATTAATAGCTGAAATACGTAGGGTAAAAAGAAAAAAAATGGACATAAGGCATGGACAATTTTAAAACAGAAACAAAAGAAACTGAAGACAACAGAAATGTGTTTCTTATGGAGAATGCTATGAATCTCATGAACCGCAAAAGAATCAAACAAAACAGTGTTTTGAGAAGCTGGACAGTACGATCACTCATAAATAGAAAACGTAAATGTCTGATAAACTTTTTTGGCCTTGTGATGGGAAAAGAGGTATTAGAACATCTTGTGACAACTGGAATAATCGAAGGGAAACACAGAAAAGAAAATAGTGTGAAAGATCTTGGATAGACTAACAAAGAAGCTGAAAGCATAATGAGTGACAGATGCACTGAAAGCAACGAGGGATCGAGATGCGTGGAAGGTCATGATTGCCTACTTTAAGAGCAGTGCACCTGATTGATTGATGCTGATATACATTTGTATCAGCTGAGTTTTCTCAGTGCTTTTCGTGATTTTCACAATTTCAAGAAAATTGCATGTGAAATTGCAATTTAAATTTTCAGGTTTTTTTAATGTTTCTTCGTTGTTATCTCTGATAACTAGTCCATTATGAGACGGTTATAATGAATATTTTGTAATTAACAAACACATATTATCACTCTGTGTATGCGAATATCCAGTATTAAGATATTTTACTCTAATTGTTTTTCAAATTCTAATTGTGATTATAAAATTTACTTATCATTGATTGGCCATATCCTGTCATGAAGAGGACACAAATAGTTATTAGAAACAAATTTTATACTCTTGATTGCCATTTACAAAACAAGTCATTTCTATTTTTAGCTCTTTAACAATATTGTTTAAGAGTGTTCCAAAATTTTAACATTCATATCTTTATAATTATTTTACCATTCTCAAAGAACCAAGAAAGACTTGAAGGAGACCAATGGGGTAGATTCTTGTACCGAAACTTCGCCCTGTTCAAGTTTTCTCAGCGTCGCAAAGAATGGGTAGATGTACAGGCAGCCTCCACAAAGAAAAAACAACTGATTAAGGATATCTTGGAGGGTAAAGGTGAGCCCTTTGTTAAAGGCATTTAGAAATTTTCACACATATTATTATTTTTTTGCATTGAGCGGCCTCTGATGAATGTTAAGACAATCCTTGTCAGGTTCCCTTGATGTACAGTTCTTATGAAAACAAGAAAAGCATTAAATCAAATCATCAAAAGTGCAGTATATTTCTTCTGAGTGGTATATCAAAGTTTTGATCGTTGAATTTTTCGGAGCAACTTTTTGTATCTTAGAAAAACTTTTCTCAGAATTACTTTGTGCATAAATGTGAATACTTTGACTAAAAATCTCTCCAAATTTTTTTGTGTCACCTTTAGTTTCTGATGATCTGTGCACTATTAGACAGATAAAAGAGGGCAAAAGATTGTCAAGGGCTAAAATTTACTTGCTGCCTTGGTTTGACATCAACTACAAGCTACTGCTCACAACTACAATGCAACCAAAGATCTGAAGAATAAGGAAAATATTGATACAGGGATTTTACTGCAGGCAATGATACATGTACATTTTTAGGTTAACAAGACAGTGAAATAATGGGACTAGTGAGACACAGAAGTAGGGTAGGTCTTTACTGGGCGTAGACTGTCAATGTCATTAAACTGAACTGTTCTATCTCAGCAAGTGGCAGTTTAGCTTATATCATCTTGTTGTCTTTAATAGGAAAATGTTGTTTCATACAAAAATTAGGTTTTGCCATGAGATGAGTGTTACATGTATGAGCTAAAGGGATTTTGAAGAACATGTTCAAGAATATTAATTGTTAATGACCTTGAATGCTCATGTCATAACTCATGTTGACCTTGAATGCTTATGTCATAATTCATGTAGCTTTAGTGCCACAACTAGAAGGTAACTCATGCCATTGTACATGTAATGCAGGCGTACATTTATTGTGTTCTTGTGAATAAAAAAAAAAAAACCAAAAGCGCAAAACCCAGCTAGGGAGCAGTGCTCTGGAATACTATTTTATTTTATGTAAAGGGCACAGACTCTTCAGGCAAGTCAATCAGGTGCAGAGAAGTAAATAAGAATTTTTAAAAACTATTATATTTAACAGTGATCATAATCTTCTGCGGAAATCCACGATTTTCACTCCTCCTTGCTTTTTTCCTCCTTTTTCCTTTTTTTTTTCGCAATTGCCTCGCTCACGGAATTTTTCCTCCATCTTTCGACAATATGATGCAGCGGTTGACCCAACCCGTATTCGATAGTCGAATTTCACGACTCTTCTGTTATTGTCATTGCCGAAACTGTTGAAAACTGCAATGTTAGCGTGGGCCTTTATTTAGCGCTTGCGCGTCACGTAAGCCTTTGTTTACTAAAGTTTAGCCTCTTCAGTCTTTGCCTCGCTGGATTAGCGTCGTTTTCAATTGCCTCTGACCTGAGCTATCTATATATTTATCTAATCTAGAATCTGTCTGTGCTAAATCTACATCTAGATATCTAGAGCATTCATTACTACATCATGAAGGAGCTGACAAAATCGGACGTTTTGATAATAAAAGACTTAGATTCAAAAATCAAAAACAAATTTAGATTCATTTGGTTAGAGGATAGTTTAACCATCAAATCTAAGAAAGGTGACAGTGCAACAATTTGTGTTGGTGATTCAATTGTTAAAGTGGACATTCCAGGTAAAGTTTTGTGCAAAATTTGTAATGATAATTAACTGTGGCAGTAAAGGTCGTGTTGCTATCATAGATCACCTTAAATCTGGAAAACATGCCAGTGAGGTTGACCACATGCAATCTAATTTACACTCTTGGGGCCCAGTTTTCCCAGAAAAATATTCCTCCTGCTCTTTTTCCCCTGTTTAAGCCACCTCCACCACCACCCAAACAGCAATCCTGCTGAAGATCTCGATCCACCTCCTGCCCCCAAACTCATCCCCCTTATTGATTGCACTGCAAATATGGAAAGCATGATACTGTAACGATTAGATATTGTTACAATTAAGGATAATTATATTGAAACAAGACTTAGATAAGTTTCTTAACTTTAATTCTTCGAATCATCTGGTTATAAAGTTGGTTGCAATGGAGATGAGATCTAGAGAGGTGAGCTTGTGATCATCTAACTCGAGGTGTGTGTCCCCCTTGAGAAAGTAAACAACACTACTAGTCCCCTAGCACTGAGCAGTCTAAAATACTGGTAATATGTGTGTAGCAATGTCCAGTGTCAGTGCGGTTGTGGTAATATGTAGAGTGAGACGCCACAATACTCTCCTTCATGGCAGAGAATAACCTGTCATTCACACTGGCTCCAAAACTTCTTGAACTCTTCAAAGTATGTGCAGCAGATCCAAAGCCCTCTCTAGTGTTTCCCTCACCCAATGCTCAACTGCCTATAAGCTTACATATGGTGTTTCTGACTTTTTTAAAACAGGAATTATTGAATCAAAAGTAAAAATTCCTCTAAACCCTCATCCAAGCCCATGAAGCTTGTTTTTCTGCATTCAGAGGTATGTTAATTGCAAGATTTAAAAAAAAAAGCTAATCATGCTTCCCTTTTATTAAATTGCGTGTGTGGTCGGATGTCGCGAGATTTCTATCGCGGGTTTGGCACTTCTTACAGAGTATGTTCCTCCTTTTCCTCATTATGATCACTGATTTAAGAAGAATAAAGCAATCAGTTTGTGTACATTTTCACATATTTGACAATTCAGCTGCTGCTGTCAATTATAAAATATACAAAATGAGTAAGTCAAGCAATGACAATCAGTTGTCCTTTTTGATTTTTAGAGTCTCAAGAAAGATTCAAAGTTCTAGATCTCTAATTTATTATTCTATCACAAACACGAATGGTTAACACATGTAATGTTTAAACACAACATACAGTAACTGTTACCGCTGCTGTGCTTCAGACGTTTAAGCTAGTCTGTTTACGACAATGTGGGCTCACCTCAACCTTAGAATAGGTCTCAATCTCTCAGACTTTTGCTGTTTTGAGATTGGTGCCTCTTAAGGCTCTTTTGATTGTTTTTAATGAGACAGATTTTATGAAAATTTTTCTTCTGTTACAAGAGATGTACCTTTTCTGGCAGTTGCTGAAATTTTCATCGGGGAAAAGCAGTTTGGCTTGCATTTGTGGTGTCAGGGGAAATAATCTATGAATTATTGAATATTTGCACACACCAATAATTAATACCCTGAAAGTTAATATGAGATAGCTTTATTAAGCAAAAGAATTTTGATAAATTTATCCCTAGAACGTACCTCTAATCAATCACTTTCAAATTGTCGGGAATCTGATACAACAATTATTTGTCCATTTGAGCTTAAAATGTGACTTTTTGTATAATATTTAAAATTTCACAGTTGATGCAGTGTAAGCTTCATTTATTCTTGGAATTCATTCTGAAAATATCTGGAGAAAGGTGCAGGAGTGTTTAAATCTAGTCATTATATCATTCTTGTTTCTTTAAATTGAGCTTTTAAGATATAAATTTTTTTGCTTCTTGTTACCAAAAAGTTAAATTGTCATAATAATAGCCCAAACTAATGCAGAATTATATACAAACTCTCATGAATTAAAAATGTGTTACATCAAGTGATTTAAAATAACTGAAAAAGTTTGCCATAATGAGAAACTCATAAAATCACAAATAGGAGGGAAATATCTTAATTAAATCCTTAGAAGCTTGTATTGGACACAAGTTTTATTTTTAGATTTAGAGAAGTATGAGGACTCAACTGATAAAAGATAATGTTTTGTGTTTTGCTTTCTGAACTTTTTAAAAAAAAATCTCTCATATTATTTCAGGTTCTTCAAGAAAATTGAAGCAGAACAAAAACAAAGAAATTGGAAATTCGCCTCATTTACCTGTTCAGGTAGATCTTTAGAATTCAGACGTTGTATTCAATAATAACATGATCTTTTTTTAACTTGTTTTTTTTATTTGATCTGATACAACACATTTGGAACACTCATGTGAATTTATTTTGATCAACTTTCTGCTCAAAAAAGCTTTTTAACTACAAGATGATTATAGATATATTTTATATATAAAACAAGCGCCGTTCAGGCATGGCATGACAGAGAAAAAGAAATTCTCAAAGTCATTATCAATTTAATTTAGATTTCTAACCCCCATGCCTATTACACCAAATTTAAAGGATCACATAACAATAAATTCCTATACCTTTCATTTTTTTTTTCCAAAATAGATAAACTGGCAAGGCTTCATAGTAGTCTGTGACCTGTCTAAAATTTAGTGATTATCTAAAAGTAAAATACTTTTAAACTGATGGCTTTTTGAGTCAAGAATTGAAGATAAAATTTTGCTTCCCTATTATGTGTCATGGTTATCTTTTGCAAGGTTTCTTCTGAAATTTTTTATTTAGCTTGTTATCATTTTATAACAAAGATTAAATGCCTTAAATTTATAAATGGCTACTAATGACAGAAATTACAAGAAATTTATTGTTTCAGAACTTAATGTCACTGTCAAGGTTTATGTTTCTTAGATTTTAATCTATTTCAGGAATCTTCAGAAGTGAGCACTGGTGGAGATGTACAGACAAATGAGGCAAGTAAAAACGCTGAAGCAGAGCAACAGAAAACAGATGATAATAAGATAGTAAAAACAAAAGCACTTGTAAGCAACAAAAACAAAACTCATAACTCTGCAGATGAAGAAAATACATCACAGACATATGAGCTTAGCAAGAAAAGAAAACGCAAGAAAGGAAAGAAAAGAGTGGTTAGAAGTTATGATGGAACTGACACAATTGGTTTTCAAGATGAAATTGAGGATGAAACTAAAAAAATTGTGAAAACAGATGAAGAAGATACTAAACAGAGATACAGAAAATATGTTAAAATGAAGAAGAAACAAAAAGTGCACACTGATCTTCAGGAACCACAGGTTACAGAAAGCAACCAAAGTAAAAATTCTCCTGATGACTTTATCAGAAAGAAGAAGAAGAAGAACAAAAAGGATAAGTTAAGTTCTTATACAAGTGGTTAAAATGAATAATAAGCAATAAGATTGTTGAGTTAAGTAATTAGGGATAAGAAGAGAAAGTTCTTATATTTAATTTTTATTCAATAAAATTTTTTTTCCTTCAAAGTCATTTGTTTTTCTTTCTTGGAGAAAGCCTATTGTGAGTTTAAGAAAAAATGAAGTATCCTTTGAATCAAAAGCTCATTAATGAGCCAATGGATAAGTCATAAAATCTTATAAAAGATTAAATCTGGCTCTTCCAGATTAAGTTTCAAGGCACAAGAAAAAGGTAAAATGCAACTCTTTAAATTGCAAAGCAACTTATCTTTGAATTTAAATGAACATAATCCACAAAGACAAGATAAGTAAATGATACACCACTATCTACTTGCAGATCATGAAAAGAAATGTAGGAAAAAAACATGTGAAGAAAAGAAAGAAATGACTTCAGCAAAAAAAAAAATTATAAGAATGGAAAAAATAAAAAGAACAAGAACAAAAGGCCAAGAGGGATGTTAGCAGAAGGAGAGCAATAAATAATTGTCTTAAAAATGTATGCATTAAAAAAAAAAACAGGAGGAAAAAATTAACTTACAAAGGCAAAGGAGAGGAATGAAAGATGGATATGGACAGAGGAGGGATATACTATAGATCTAGTAAAAAAAAAAAATTGCTTTTAGAGTAACTGGCTTTTGTGAAATAGGTGAGGCTACATTGTTTATCTCTTAACCTTTCAATTTCTCTTTTACTTCAGGGATTTATTCTTCTTTTTGAGATTATCTGCTTTATCCCTATTTTACCTATTTGTTTACACTTAATCAGTTTATTAGTGTTGTGATCCCTTGCTGCAGCATCATTCCCTCTGCTCATCCTTCCCTCTCTCATAATTTGGTTAGGCTGCTATAATTGCTATACTTGCTCTTTATCCGTCTCTCCTGGCCTCAGGAGGGCTAGTGGCTATAGGGTCAGACTTAGAGAGTCTGCACTAACGTACCCAAGTATCTTCTCAAAGTTCAGGCCTGTATGATGAGTTTAGGGGCCCATTCTTTTATTTCTATGCTGCTCAAGGTTGAGACCAAGTTGGGTATGCAGAAAGACTGAGGTTAACTGTGTTCTCGACAGGTGATATTATTACTCAACAAACGAATCTCTCTGACTTCATTTATTTTCTATACCATATCTATCAACTCTTGATCTATCTTATTTTTTGTATCTGTTCTATCAGCTTTTATTTATCCATCTGTCAATGTATACATCTATATCAGTTTATTCATTTAGAAATTTTTCTTTCTCTTCATCTTCAACAATTGGTGCCAATCAAAATTTTTCATAGAATGAATAAACAATATAGGCCTCATCATTATGTCACAATCTTGTCTCATCTTAAAACTTTCAGGATTTAAAAAGCCCAAGTGTAGTAATACTGGGGTGCTTATCATTTAAATTATCAGATGGGTTCAGGTTTTTATCCTGAAGCTGAATAGGCATTAGGGTCTCTGGGCTCTGACTAGAATCTGCTTTTTTTATTGTGTAAAGAATTTTCAATGATGATGCATTTAATCTTTGCTTTAAAATTTGATGACAAGTTTTACATGACTGTAGTAGTACTGATTAAGCTTGTTTTAATAAAGGCAGAGGGTACATATCATAAAAACAACTTCTGCATTTTTGGCCACCTACTACATGTATGTGAAACAGGAAACAAAGGTTTAATCTAGTTGACTTCTTTAAAGTCAATATAAAATTTCTGTATTATACTACATAAAATGTGAACAATAACGATAGTATAAAAAGTCAATGGAAATTGACTTAATATTCAGTTCTCACACAAATTTGGAACAAGATTGAAAAAAAATTATTAATGACAGAACAAAGTTTAGAATTATATAAGTTTATTATCCTAGATTAAGAAAAATATTGTAAAATTTCACTAAATGCATGTGCTCAGTGACTATTGCTGATCATGGCACTCTTGTACAATACCAAAGTTGACCAAAGGAAGCCCTCAAAAGTCAAATGAATACAGTTATGCCTTTATATAGCCATCATACTTTTTTGACTCTATTCACATACATTTATCTTGCAACCAGATTTAACAGAAATGTAGATGTGTGTTTAAATCATGAAATTTGTGATATTTTACTTACTTTTTCCAAAAGTGATAAAATTTCATATAACTTCATACAATTCCAATAATGTGATGCATTTTATAATGTACTTACATAGAAATGACTATCAATATCAACACCATTGAATGAGAACATGCAACTCGTTTTGGACTGGGCCAAATATTCATTGTGATAAACAAAGTGCAATCCTTGCATTATCCTTAGGCCTATAGCTTTTTAAAATTTATAAAAAAACTGTTTGCCAATTTAGAGCCCCAATGATTCTTTATGTGTGTATACTAGGGCCCTACCTTTTATAAGAAGTCAAGGGACAAGACATAATGTGATAACTGTGCAAATATGGTAGCGTGACAACATCTAGTTTGGAACATTTTTACTTGTAACTAATCTTGGTAATATCAATGTATAGATTAATAAGAAATTTTCTTATGTGCACTTATAGGATTTTGAATTTTTCGAAATGTTGGTGCATAAAACAAATTCTTTTTTTTTTTTTGTTAAGTATGTTTGAGTTGAAGAAGTAATCATATTTAACTAAAATGTATATTTGCATGTTTTCTGAAGTGTAGTAAGAAAATGAGCATTAGCCTCTTTTTCCAACGGATTATTAGGTTTAGATGCAAGACATTTCATTTCATATATTATATTGTGTGCAGCCACACTTTGAAATGCCATTATCATATTTGATCATATTAACCATAAAAAAATAAACAATCAAACTGGATCACATCGGTATTCAGGGTGAAGTTCACATTAAAAAATCCCATGTCCTTTTTTTTTTTAAATAAACTGCTCTTTAATTGTAATGGCTGTCCAATCAAACCATTTGGCTACTGGTACTTCTTAAACAGTTTGGCATAGATCTGCAGACTGCAGCTTGCTCATACTCATTATTGCTTATTCATGCTCTTTCCTGTAAATTAACATTGTAAGTACCATTTCAATTATTGTACCTCATACTGATATCTGTTCCACCATTCTTACCTTTATTACAAACATACTTTCTGCGTGCCAAAAGCATTATTGTTGACATAAAATTTTTTAATGATTAACGTCTGCTTAAGGTAAGATTAGGCACCTGTTATCTGTGGCAGTATGGCTTTTATTACATATATATAAAGAGAATCCCTAAATGGAGTCTATGTCATGTGATTTCAATTTCAGATATTTGTTTCTCTCCTAAATTATAAAGTAACTCCTGAATTAAGAACCTCTCTCTTACGTGACCAGGTTTTCCGTTACAACTTGCCAGGTCCTTACTAATGGGTTTCATTTCAATTCTATGAAACAACCGAGCCATGTGCCAAGAGACAACTATTTTGAACAAAAGACAATCCAAGTTTTTAAATTATATTGGTCATACATCACATATTGAATCAAAATAAAGAGTTTGTAAAACAGCTAAACAATGTACATTTCCAACTAGGAGAAAACACTAAAAATGAGAATTTCCATCATTCAAGTTTTGTGGCTCCCACTGTGCAATAATGGCACATGTAAAGAGGCAGGATGATCAGCAAAACTATAATTCAGTTAAAGAGATGCCTGGGTTTGATATATATATTCATAACAAAATTGATGGTGAATAGCATTTGTAAAACATTAGAATAAGGCGGTGATCATATCATCAAAAAACGAGCCATAGCACCATTTATTATATACTAGATAACAAAAAAAAATTGACTAAAAGGTAAGGACTTATGACCTCATGTAAACAAATGTTAACCCAGAAAAGATGGTGAAAAAATGTGTAAATGAAGAGCTGAAACATGTGACCTGTTTATATGATGAGCAGAATACATGAACTCATAAGATCAACAGAGTATATTAATTCTGTCTTGTTACAAGATCAACAGAGTACATCAATTCCATTCAATTTTACTTTGGCACAGGCTCCCTCTTATGTCACTCATTGAATAGATAGACTCAGCTAGAAATCATCTTGATTAAAAGTTAAACTCTACTGACTGAAATGGTTTTCTTCCTCTTCATTTCATATAATTTTATATTGGATTCAATCAACTGCCTCCTGCAGTGTTTTTCCTCAACGTAAACTCCAAATGACTCATTCTACAGATTTTAAGTAATTGAGTGCTGAGCATTTCCTTAAAACCAGATAAAATCAGTCTCTCTTTGCCTGCAAGTGAGTCCAGCTAGATCTAGATATAGGCTGGCCTACGTAACACTACAGTAACACTACAGTGCTGAATTTACCTGTACCTCCTGCACGGGCCTTTATTGCATGGCAAGACAGCACTTGCTGGTTATACACCTACACGTTGCTCAGTTTCAGAAGAAAACACACGCATACACTGGTTAATAGGCTTTTCCCCTTTTCTTTCTCTTGTGTGCAGGACTAGAAAAGATCTCTCAGAGTAGGTCTATCAATGGATCATCAAGCAGGGCGCTACAAGCATGTGTCCTGCTACTGATGTACGCTAATCACATCACCTTCTCTCTTCCACCCATCAGTCCTAATGCTTCGCTGCCATACACACACATGCTCTCTATGCAACAGCCCTGTGATTGTCTACTTCACTGTTGCCTATCACACAAACTAGGCATAGTGTTTCACTGCTGTCCGCTTGATTACCATGATACTGATACCAAGTTTCACATCACTTTAGAACTATTCTCATCATCAGCAATGTTCACCACTTGGAAAGTAAGCAAGTTAAAACCTCTGAAAGATGTAGACTCCAAGATTTTCATGTAAGTAGAGTTTGGGGAAAATCTGACCTGCATAAGAGAACTGTATATTAATGTATAGAGCAGACAAAAATGCATTGTATTTGTACTACCGATGGTTTCTCTTGTAATCTATATCAAGTCAACTTCACTTAAAGTCAACTACTCTCTCTAAAGGACTGACTCCTTTGTCAAAGGTGATAAATTCAGTCCACGCTTGACTTTTTTTTAACCAAAAGACTAGTTGAATAGACTAAGAAAACAAAACAACAACAAAAATAAATAAAAAAACTAAAAATGCCCATAAGGATCAAATGCATAGTACTAGGTACAAGGTGATTTTTCAATTCAAAGCTAATGTCATTTGAACTGTCTATGTGGACAGCACTATTAAAAACGAGGAGAACACAAAAAAATTTTTTAATCGGAAAGTAAACAAAAAAGTTATGCCATTTTAAAAACAGCAAAATTGAGTCGCTTTTAAGCACTAACGCCATTTATTCCATGAAGTAATATTTAACGAGCCATATTTGTCCAAATAAACATCTGAGGGCTAAAATTTTGGTAATGATGCAGAGGCAATACATATGGTAATCAATGAAAAAAATTTTGCAAGCCTTCCCTAATAAAATGAAGAAATTACATATCCTCAGACTTGAGAAAAATACAGATTTAGCACAAAAAAAAGCGCGCTATCTGTGGCAAACTTCGGTTTCAGACACTTTTCTCCGAAAAAAAGAAGCACCTGATATGCCTCTTGCTATCTTTTTCTCTACCACAATAACACATAGTAAAAGCTCAATTTTTTTCAGGACTCTGCCTCCCAATTTAAAGAGGGTTTTTTTTGCCTGAAAAATGGCTTGATGCAAATTTCGCCATTTGGAAGAAAAAACGCTTATGCTATATGAACAAAACACTGTATGTGCCATAAAATCATCACGTTTCAAGATAGTGCGACCAAAATACCACTGTGTATGTATTTTTCAATGCAAAATCTGAATTTCACATTATTTTTTGGCTTAAACAACTATTTAACCTGCCAAATGCTCAAGAAATCTAATATTTGAAAAGTTGATAATGTCATGGAATAAAAAAAATTTTCTCGGGCCTCTTTAATTCGTTGAAACTACACTTTATTGAAAAATGTTTTGCAAAATATACCCTTTCCAGTGTCTTTAATCATCTCAATCAATCTATGTTATGTTAATTTTTGTAATAATGTAAATAAAAGTAAAAATTTATAATTTTAGTAGACATCGAACTGAAAAAAAAAAAAAAGCCAATGCCTATGGAATTTTTAGTTACATTATGCAGGTTTTGCTGTTAGATCTATATTCTAGATCTGACTTGTGAATCTTAGTGAATTAGATTAATAAAAGCTCATCCACCATGTAGATTTAGAAAACGTATTATTAGAATCTATCTTTTCCATGACTATTATTTTTTTTATATTTTTTTTTCTCTCTGAATGATGGACTGAAACGAAGTGCATTGAGTGAGGCTTGAATTATCCTAATAGTCCTATATTGGTGTAAGACTCCGACAACCGTCATATTTACAGATTGAAATGTCGAAGTTTTGACGGTACCTGAGAAAGACAGCATTCAGGGCCCCACTTCAATACTAGAAGCCGACAAACGACGACATTCTAGATCTACTTGTGGGAGTCGAGAACTGAAAAGCGATCGAGTCTTTGCATGCTCAAGCATGCCGGTCGTATCAGTTTTGAACCCATTTAAACATATTTTGATTTTTGCCACATGGAATTAAATACATATATAGCTTTTTGAAGCATATATATCAAGGATTAAACGATAGAATCATTCGAATAATGTTCGTTTTCTGTTGCCGCACTAGCTGTTCACGGGGGCAGCTGATCAAGCCCTGGAACACCGGGATCTGCCATTGCCAAGTGAGGCGAGCTAGCTTGGGTCTAAAAAATCTCATCGTCGGGTCCAATGAAACGTTTATCGCTTCACCGTCAAACGGGCTATCTTGACTATTTGATACTTTTTAAAAAGGTGATAAATTTATCTTTCTATTGATATCACTTTCACCAATAAATCGTATTTAGAAGTGACAAAATTTTGCGAGGAAAGTTTTCATTCGCTTGCTATACCCCCTTCCCTTTCTTTCTCATTCACGAAAGTGGTACCAAACGAAAGCTAGTGATCTCCCCTACATCACAGAAAAAACCGTAGCTCGATACGATAATTCTAAGCCAGGCAATATTAGTTTTATTAAAGACTATTGCAAGAGTCGCGATCTCGCCCACGACCCGCGGCACGGCAAACATGCAGTAAAACTAGCAATTGGGTCTTCGCATCCGGCGAGATTACAACCGTTCTAATTTAACAGTAAATTTAATTTTTACACACCACAAGGAAAAAGAAATAAAGAATTTATTGGTATAATTTTTGTTTACGAGGACAAAACCATTCAAGAATTACGGACCATTGAAAATGGTCAATATTGAGTGTGTCTAGGTCTAAGCGGTCGCTTTCAACTGCTCTAGGCGGGCAGCTTGTGGTACCTAATAGTACATACTGTATTACGAACTAGGATGTGTTGTAGTTGAAGGTGGTTACTAAGTAGCAAGAGAGACTAGAACATAATTCAAAAGTGAAAATTTTCTCATGTAGAACCAAGCAGCCGAGGGCTAAATAAAAAATGATAATTATGATTTACCCTTGCTTAGCACAAGAAAGTCATAAGTCTAATGAGTTAAATTGCTTTGTTTCTTTTTAGTCAGGCGGAATGGCCATTGTACTAAAATTTGCAGTTCTTCGTGCACCATTTAGAACACATTTTTTAAATCTAAACCTTTTCTTCAAAGAAAAGGATCATTCTAAAAAATCAAGGACTTACAAGGACGGTGACTTTTACAGACTTTGGTGACAGTGAAAAAAATCTATCTGGAGAAACTTTTCAATGCAAACCAATTCTTTGTAAATAGAGGTAATGTTTTAAATTTTCACAATTTAAGTCACATCTATCGAGAGAAAAAGATAGCGAAGGCAAATTTATAATGTTGCAATGTTCTGTACTTTCATTTAAGTGATTTTTGAAGTGAAGTGTCTTTGCATTTAAGAATAAAATATTCCTTGTGAGCTTGTGAATGCAACTCCTTTTTAACATATTTTATAATCGTTGTAAACTTCCTAAACTGCTGAATATGAGCTTTATCATCAATTTTTCTTCACATAATCATTGTTGACTCCACTGGTATGTGTCGAACTTGCTTGACTTTTTCCATGAAGGCCTTGACTCTAGCTGGGTCAATCTCCTCTTGCCAGTGACCTGAGAACTTAAAGTCTGAGCCAACAATGAGTGCATGGGCCTGTCTGTAAAAATGGTAGTTGTCACTTGTCACTCCTGAACCCACCAGAACAGGAATAGTGACACCTCCCAACACAGCTGAAAAGTGAGAGCAATCTTATTGTAAGACCTAGTTTCAAAGTATAAATATAAATACATGAATAAATGATTTATGACTAACTCATCTGGTGATGAACTTAGAAATATTTGGATTTTTTCACTATACAAACTTTGTTGGTGCAAATAATTGCATAAAATTTACAAGAAATTATTACTCATGAGATAACTTGTTAACTTGTTCCCAAAAAAGTATTGTTAAAAAAAGGTGATAAATAAAAATCAAATTTATCCAAGCAAAAAAATATTGAATGGCTGTGAATGGGTATCTGAATGTGAAGATAATGATAGACTGACCGTTTGAATTGCTATCAACATACTCAGTTCTGAACATAAAATCATATTGTACTAAAGATTAAGATAAATGCTTTGAAATTATCTTATAAGCTAAAACTTTGTTTTGAAAGAAAAAAAAATTGTGTAAATCAATAAAATGCCTTGGTCAGATGGATCTAAATATTGCTTAATAATATGAATTTCAAAGTTAATATTTTTTTCCATTGTATCTAAATTTAATTCAAGTAGTCATTTGTACAGCTGAAGTTATGAGAGTCATTTATTTTAAATGATAAAAGTTGCTTGAAATAATCTTGATTCTTAAAATTTAAAAAAAAAAAGAAAAAAAGAGAACTTTAAATCATAAGTGAAAGGAGCAGACCCCCCCCCCCCACTTGAAATTGGTGTTCCTTAGTTTTTAGACTTAAAAAAAAATTGAAATGGGCGCACCTCTAGAGTAATAAATGTAGTTTCTACATCCAATTCAGTCAGATTGGTCTCACTTTTTACAAAAAATATTTCAAAGTGAAAGATATGTTTCTTAACTAGAAAATTTCTTTTTCATCTGACAGAAGCTTACTTTTAGCTGTTACCATGCACACTTAGATTTCCAATTAGCAGGAACAGGACTGTGCATAATTAAAATGCAATAGTTTTATTACTTTGATCTCTTTGAATATATTGAAAGCAAAATAATGTAAAAAAATTATGATTAAAAAAATACCCTTCACATCAGCAACATTGGCAGCCTGTCCAGTGGCGCTTCCTGTCACTACAATACCATCACTCAGGAAAAACTCAGCAGCATGTGAAATGTTCACAATATCAACATCAGCAGTGATGGCATGTGCACTGAAATTTTGTATTTCAATAAATGTTCAAATTGACAGTAACTTTGTTAGAAATGCTAAACCAGAGTTAGCTATAAGTTTCAATATGCTATGAGTTTGCTCTTGTGGTCTAGTGAAAGACACTTGACTGTTCATTCTAAAGGTCCAAGGTCTCAATTCTGGTAGGGCCATTTGTGTAACTGAGTCCTTGATTAAGGCTCTTAATATTACCTTCTCTACTTCATGAATATAAAATGATTACCAAATATAGGCAGTGAAAAATTTCAGTGCGCAAGAGATTCTTTGGCTAGTTTTGCATCTCCAAAGTTTCTGCTAGAAAACCATAAAAGATTGTAGCTTTCTGTAAAGCTAATGATAGGGCTAACTAGAGGTAGAAGAGACCCCATTCCTCTTCCAGACGACCTTACAAGAGATTGAACCTGGACATTCTTGTCAACTCAATGCTCTATTGACTGAGCAATCTGACATCCTGAATATATGCTAAAATAACATTTTTTTTAAACAGCTGATAATCTTTAAGAAATGCATGTCTTTTTTTTTAAGCAACAACCACTCAGGAAACCTTTGTAAAGTACTTTGATAACTTTAGTGGGAAAGCAAATGGGTCCCATTTATTTCATATATTTATTTCATATCAGGACCCTAGTTATGGACCTAGTGCTTTAGTATTTACAATTTCATTTATACTTTTGAGTATACTGTCATGATTTAATCACTGTGGGAAAGAAACACTGTAAAAAATATATATTTCAACACTTTTACAATCCCCATTTGTCATTTAACATACTGATGTACATTTCATCTCTGAGTTTGCAATTTTAAGTCATATCTTCTGGTGACAAAAAAATAGCAGACACCACGTCATGGAACTCTCCAACTAATTATGTTTTTATGTGATCATCCCTTCCATTTCATAAAAAGATTCTAAAGAACTATTTTGAATTCATAAAGGTGATCAATGCCTGGAATCAAACAATTCTTTAGTTAGAAAAGGTAGAATGAAGTTACAGCCTCACCAAAAATTCCACATTGTGATGCAAACAACTTTGATAAATTACTTTTAAAAGAAAAATCTTAAACAAATAAAAGGACCTTTTCATGCAAATGGGAAGTATTTACAAAATAAAGCCTTGGCAATAATGTAAGTACAATATCTGAAATGTAGATTGAGATTTAGGTAAATAAATGATATTTGGAAGCATTAACTTTGAAATAAGTGTTAGACAAATGAGACTTGCATGGCTGTTAATACAGACCAAAAAGCGGCAACTTAGTTTGCTTCCAGGCCCTACCTCAGACACCCACAGTTAGTGGGCGGATCGGTGATCAATCACCTGTCAGGCAGGCTACAACTGTGTGTACCCGTGCGTGACGGTGCACTGCAGTTAAATCTAATATTGGGATCTTTTCCTTGTTTTCGCATCACAATAAATCTGGCCTCATTAACATCAGATTTATCAGGACAATTTCAGCTTTAAAATGATTATTTAAAGCTGAAATTGTCCTGAGTACAACGCTATAATTTTTATCTCTCAGTTATAACGTGTTTACATGGTGCAGGTGAATCTTCATACTTCTAGCAAAAGAACTGAAAAAAGTCATGACTTTCATAACATCTCAGTTTAATAGGAATATTTCAAAAGTGAAACAATTTTATCGCTTAAAAATTGTTTCCCGATATTTAAAAAATTAATATAAAGAACTTGTGAAAGTTTCAAGTGCGAAGAGTTTTTCAATGATTTTATATGATTTTTTAAAATAATTCCACACGCTCGGGTCTGCACGAACTACCTGTAAATAAAACTCTGCAGTATAGATCTACCTTAGTAGCCTCAAACCTAAACTGTTAAATATGGAGTAGCATTTGGAATCTGAACACAATCAAAAGCTCCATGAAGTTTGCAGACCTTGCGGTGATAGATTGTTATGTAGCAGATAGAAGAAACTCTTCAAAGTTTCTCTGTGCAGACTTTATCAACGGCTCGTTACTAACTTTTGGTGTTCACAATCATTTTGGGTAACAAACAAAAACAAAAAACAAACAAAAATGATAAAAAAAAAAAGATTTTTACAATATGCTACTAATATTCTGGCGTAATTAAACTCAAAGCACTTAGGCATCAGAGGTTTGAAGAAAGTTATAAAAGCTTGAAAATATTACATTTACAGAGAGACAGAACTCTTAGCACATGCCCTGCAGATTGAAGAATGTAAGGCAAAGTAAATGTATGACTTATCTGTAAAGTAAGACAATGAGCAACCCTAAATAAGTTTCATTTTTTTGTAAGTGCTCGTTTATAACTTTGTTAATAGCTAATATCAGGTCTCTCTCATATATATTGACGGTGTACAGCTTGAACTACGATGTTCTATCGTTGTTTAGATTTATTATTTTATATCAAAACGCTGTACCAGCGCTGTAAGAAGTGGACTATCATAAATCCGCATAACTTGGAAACGGAGAACTCTTGGCTAATGCCCTTTGGTGGGTGTTAAGTTCAACATATGTATGAAATGCTGTAAAAATTTCATCCCAAAAAATTGTTTCACTTTTTGATAAATGTACCGTAAAAAATGTCACTACCAATTAATTATTCCAGATTCGTGTACTTGTTAAAACGCTCAATAACTCCATCAATTAAATGAATAGAACGGGAAAAAATATATCCTCGAATCGCTGAAATATAGATGTAACAAATTATATGATTTTTGTAGTTCTTTGTTTCATGTATGAACTTAAATTCTCAATTGTTTTGGTGTGAAAATATTACATCTAAAAACTAAAGTAGCGAGGAAAGGGGAATCCTCATTCCGCCGGGGTGGTTGACCTCATGACCCGATCGGGTTACCGGCTGCTTCATGGGTGCGGCAGACAAACTAAAATGCCACTCTTTAACAGCCGTTTAATGCCTTCTGTCAGATTCCAAACATATGAAAAATTGCTTTGTCATTCAAAGAAGCTTCAGAATGTCATTTTGACATGTGGCTTTTTGTAAGATCAAGCTCTATAGTTTTGAAATTGCAAAGCAGGTCAAAGCAACTTAAAGTGTCATCATTCAGCTAGAACAGATTCAATACTTCATTTACACATTTGAACCATTAAACATTGGATGAAGAGGAATCAAAAATGAGACAAAGATGAGAAGGAGATTAAAAATAGGAAACTTGCAAATGTTAATCTCTTAAGATTTGTGTTTTGAAAGAGGTTTTATCACTTTTGGAGGCTGTCTATCTGAAATACTGCATTATTCTGCTAAATTTACTTGAAATTGGGCATTGCCTTAAAATTTAATAAAAATGTCTATTTCTTATGGCTGCTATTTCCAAATTGTACCTGTGTTTTTTTTTAACGTCTGTAAAAACCATGATGTCTTCAGCATCTATCTCTCTTCTGTAGCGCATGAGATCACCAGCACATGCATTCATCAAGCCCTCATCAGCCACATGTGAAAACACAAAGCCTTCTGCTCTTATGAACTGCAAACCTTTAGTAGAATAAGCAAAAATAGTGGGGAGGGCATTCATTCATCTCTTAATGTATGAAAGAATCAATTTCTGATATAGGCATACTTATCTAAAACGTCTTGATATAAATTATTTGAAATCATTAATATCTTTTTATGTATTAGAATCAGAATGATATGAAATTAAATTAGGGATAGAATTGTGTTAAGACTAAGAGAAAGGGATGAGAGAGAAAGAGAAAGAGAAAGAGAGAGAGAGAGAGAGAAAGAAAGAGAGAGAGAAAGAGTGAGAGAGAGACAGAGAGAGAGAGAGACAGAGAGAAAGAGAGAGAGATGGAGAAGAAAAGTGATACTGTGTAAATCATACCAACAATTATATATATGTGGCGACCTATTTAAAAAAGAAATCCATAACTTTCTAACAATTACTGTGATTTTTAAATCAAAATATATCCTCTTTTTTGTAAATAGCGATTGTTATGTTTCTGACAACCCTCACATCTCCAGGCCATTTTTTATGTACCGCCCCCTCCCCCAACATCTAAATCTGTAATTAATTCCAGATATAAAAATGATTTCTTCATGGGCAATTTAAGAATCAAGTATTGTGGACAAGGACTAAAGAAATAAAAATATTAAATCGGAAAATAATTTATCTTGAATAAAAGAAATTTACAGCGCCTTTTGTTTCAGTGCAAGTGAATGCAATTTAATCATGACATAAAGTTGGACAATTTCAAAACAATTACAAAAGAAACCGGATTAAAAAAAAATGTGGTTCCTGCAGAGAAGGAATCTCATAGATTGCAAAGAAATCAAATAAAACATTGTTATTAGAGACTGACTCAACAAGATCACTCATAAATAGAATACATAAACGCCAGGCAACCTTTTTTGGCCATGTGACGAGGAGAGAGAAACCAAAACATCTTGTGACAACTGGAATGATCGAAGGAAATTGCAGCAGGGAAAACAGCTTGAAAAGGTGTTTGATGGACTTTCATAGTGGCTAGAAGTAGGTCAAGTAACAGATGCACAGAAAGCAATGAGGGAGAGATGCATGGAAGGTCATGATTGAATTTGTTAAAGAGCAGGGCATCAAATTGATTAAAAACAACTCTATTACAAATATATGAAACTTATTTTCAGACCTTACTTTTTTTTCTTTATGTCCAACATAGGAAAAATTGATATTAAATAGAGAGTTAGGTTTGAAAAATCAAATGTTATGAGAAAATTTATATTTCCAAAGTTCCCTATTCCTTGGGTCTTGAAGTTAAGGTAGGGTGTGGAGGCAGGACCAACAAAAATAAATTGAACTGCATCCAACAGAATCATCGTTGAATTTTTCTTAAAAATAAACTTATAAATTGTGAGTGACTTGTGACTCATATGAAGAATTTGGGTTAACTTTAATTAGTTGAAGTCCATGAAACAGATTGTTAGTGTCATGCTGGGGAGGATGTAAACATTTTGGGAGGAGGGAGATTGTAACGATAAGATCTGTTTGAGAAAGAGGCAAAGTAAAATTTGAGAGCTTTGATTACTGAGACAAATAAATGTTTTTCTAACTATAGGTAAATCTTTCTTTCACAAGTGAGAATTTATTGGTGTGGGTGGTGGTTTATTTTAGCAAAACATGCAAAAACCGATTCCAATCTATAGGGCTATAGAGCCTATTATTGACATTGTTATCATATAATCACACTACAACATTACAAGTGCAGATCTTGTTAGCGTAACAGACCCATTTTAAGATAGAAGTTCTCGCAAGTTCTTTTCAATCTCAGTGAGTTTTGATGTTACTTGAGGGTAAATGGGTTGATGGTTAAGCATGAGGTTAAAATAATGCTCGAAATAGGAACAGGCAGCTAGAGAGAATAATATGTCTGACCTTATTGGTAAGCTGTAAAATTGATAAAGTCAAAATTTTGATAAGTGAAATGGATTCATCTGTGAACAGACCATGCTGTTGTACTGTTGAGGTTACCTGCAGCTTTGGCCACAGCCAAGGCCTCCTTATTTGCTCCAGCCAAGACTTGCACACCTACAGGTCCATGGGTGAAAATTTTTTTGACTTCTCTACATACAACAGACATGACCGAAGTGACTTCTGGCCCAACCTGAGAGGTATGCAGATATGGGATGTCATGCATGTTCTCAACCATGACACCATCCTAAAGTGATAGACAAAACAAACAAATCTTGTATTTCCTTAATCTTTTATACACCGATGTGTGTTTTGTACAATTCATAGTTAGAACAAAAAGTATCTATTTTGCACATGCACAATTTGAAAATTGCAATTAACATAAATTTTTGTCCGTTTCTACATTCAAACAATATATTTTTCTTATTTTGAAAAATGATACCCGTTAAGATTTGGAAGGTTGCAAATGTTGATCATTCAAATACAAACTTGCAAAATAACAACTGGGCAGGTTTTCTTCCCCTCCACATTTGTATCCCTTTTAAACCCGTGTTCTGTGAGTATAAATTCCATTACCTTTAATAATTTCAACAAAGGGGAGCATGTAAATTTACAAAAACTTGATTATCGTAACTAATGATATGCATATTTAAATACATGAATGTGACTTTTGTAAGTAAGAATGTGTAAAGATTTCTTTAAAAATCTAGAGATCCATGAAATTGAGTTTATCAATATTTCAAGGATAATATAGATTTTTATATAGCATTTACCATCATAACAAAATATTCTTGTTCAACATTGATCTGCTATGTCTTATACTGTCAACAAAATCTTACATAAGATCACTTTGAGGACAGTAGAACACTCATGACATAAAAGTGTCTTTTCAACTGATTGATGCAATATCAAAAGATTATACAAAAATTGTCTGACTTTGAGTATGACAACCAATGCATCTGATCATGATGAGGGGTAAAAAGTCAAGCTCAAAATTTTTTATCTTCCCCCTCCTAAGACAACATTTTGACGACCATTATAATGATTTTTTCAAAGAAAATACACTGTAAGTAAAGATGATGAAAATGATATGCATGCCACAATAGACATAAATATGAAATAAAGATCTTGGACACAAAGAAGCCTATTTAGCTGAGTAAAATGATTCACAAATGTCTATGATTATACTACTGATTTATCAAATGGCCACACAGAACTACGATTTTGTTGCGTCATTTCAAATCTAGTTACCAGCTCAGCTTCTTTGTAAATCTGTGCTTCACGACATGCAATGTCTATAATTTCATTCACTGTGTGGCTACTTTTGGGACTTCCTGTAATAGAAAAATACAAGCAGACTGGAACATTTGTGGACACCAAGAACAAAAGGTAACCTTATATTTGCTGTGTGAAAAATAAAAACATCTTTAAAAATATTGCAAACGTTCTTTTTTAAATTATGCACCTACACCATATTTAATACCACGTTAGACAAACATATCTCATACTTTGATTGTAATAACCTCATTTGGACAACTGAATGTCAACATTATCAATTTTTTTATGTGTCTTTCTTTCAATTTGAAAGCAGATTGGAATATAGGTGAAATGTGTAACCAGTCTCCCTCTATCTGTTTGTTGCATGCTCTGATCAGAAGATTTTGTTTCTAGAAGGAAGGAAATTTTACAAATTAAAATATATACGCCTTGATCAAAGCAACATATCTGATAAAATGAATGTTCAGATATAATTTAGATCTGCATTGGTATCCTATTTAATGATGACTGCCTGAAAGTTAAAAGCAAGTTTAGAGCAAAAGTATCTCTCTACATGATAAGCTTTCATTTGTAAAAATATATTTTGACATACTGTCATTGAAACTACATGTAATTTGATGGCTATGGTGTGTATTTTTTATTGCCAGATTGATTATGTTTGTAAAGTTTTACAAGCAGCAGACTGGGCTACAAAGAAATTATCTACATAAAGCATATTATAATTATTCAGTGACGATACTCTTGGCATAAAAATAATAATAAAAAAGCGCAGAGGGCAAATACAAGTTTATTTATGCTTATTTATGCTGTTGAATAAAGTTTTTAATGCTACTTTCCAATGTGCCCCAATTCAAAAGGGATTCTGATAGAGTCCCAACATTACTCCTTGTATTTCACCATGACATTTTTTTACAAGTGCAAGTAATGAACATAAGAATTTAACAAATTTCGTCATGGTGAAACTATAATCTAATAGTCTTAATGTTGAACAGCATACTCAGTCTTGAATTCATTGATGAAAAGAAGCCTGTTAAAATTAAAAACCCAAATGAATTAAAAAACAAACGAACCTCACCTCAGTCCTTAGGTGGCCTGGCATGGAAGCAGTTTATATATTAAAGAGACAAACCCCTTCAGACTTATTTAAGTACTGTTAGACCTGGTTGGCAGTGAATCATATTAACTGGATTGAATTGTGAGCTTGTTTTTGTCTTTCTATTCATGAGAAAGTATTATAGGCTGCTGATGTACTCATTAGCAAGCAATCCCTAAATCAAAATGTTATTTGAAAAGAGGAAAGCATCACCATCATGACCTATCCTGGCAAGCAAAATTAGATTTTGGCTTCTTCCAATACACAAAGGCCTTTTGCCAAAACATTTCATGATAAAAGTTCTAAATTGCTGGACTTTTCCTCTTTCAAAATTTAATACGAGAAACAAAACTGGCCTGTGCAAAATTTGAACTTATTCAACTTTACTGACTTTAAGGCAGCCAATGCATATATCACATTTCATGACTGTAGATATTAAAGCAAAAGGTCTTAAAAATCATTTTTAGCTGTTATTTTCTACCTTTAGGACAGATATCGTTTTCATCCCACTAAGTTCGATCCATGAATGGTTTCCAATCATGTATTAAAATCTTGACCACACCGAATTTAAAGATTAAAATTGCAATTTTACACCGATTTCCCTTCAACATGAAAGCTAAATGTAATAACTGGCTAGGCCTCATAAGGCATATAGTTAGCCATGTCAACATTATAAATTAAATGTCTCTAATACCTCTAAAATTATTTGTTTGCAAAAAATAAAAGATTAGATCTATTCTTTGACTAACAGACTAAAATATTCATGAGCAAAGTAAACTGAATTTTAGCTTTCATCGAAGACCTTGATTTGATAAATGATTTTGACTTTGTCTACGTCTATAGCTTGGATTTTGCACTACAACCTCTATCGATCATCACTGGTGTCAACAAAATCATTTTGATAAACTTAATTTTGTCTTCAAAATTAATTACCGGGCGTTGCTCTTAAATGGATCATTCCAATGACGTTGCCAGTCTTGTGTTTAAAATGACACCAAAATCGCTCCAGCATCGAAGTCGCCATTTTTGTTGTTGGTGTAAACAAGGGGGTGTGTCTAATAAGACCAATCAAAAAGCCTCTCTATAGCAGCCATGCGCAGTCACTTGACATAGTGGTACTGTCTGGGTCAACTCTGAACAATCTGATTCAATTTATTTTGCAAAAGTTCTCAATTATAATAATACCGCTTAATATTAACCACTAAACAATATGATAGAATATCCTTCTGGCTTTCGTTTGGTATGTAGCTTGTAGATATTTTGTGCCGAGTTAGAAATCTATTAATACAATAAATATTGTAAAAATCGTTGTTTACATTTTTCCATTCCCACGTGCCGACACATCCTCAATCAGGACTAGGGCATTCTTGTTTGGTTTTCTATGCTATTTTATTTAGTAATCTTAAATAGTTTTTAATACTATCTATCTGTTTTAGTCGTTTGACGATTATAATCAATAAGAAGGATGAGTCGGCCAAACTCGGAAGTTTTTTTTCCCCTTCTTCCCCCGCATTTTCATTTCTGCTGATATTGCACTGTTGATTCAGAGTGAGGAAATGACACGTTGAAAGAAAAACATACAAATTCATATAATTAGAATATAAAATCATTAAGATTCTTTATTTGTTGTCTAGAATAATAACTTTCATCTAAGACATTAAGATTTTTCGAAAAATATTGACATTAAAGTGTTTTGCAGGTCCCGTTACTTTGCGACCTCGATTTGGCGGGACCGAAGCTTTGTGGAGTGGTCACCGTATTGGATTCGGCGGGTAACTGTTCCGATTGGAGATAGATCTAGCAAGTCGCCAGAGGATCGTGCAATATGGTTAATCTTGGAGCTTCTGGAATTTAAGCAATATTTAACTACTCCAGGGTATGAAAATTACTTGTGGTGTGACTTGCGAGCTGTTTTAAATCCTCACGTAATATTAATAGGTTTTTCTTCTGATTACCCATCGGCACTGGCAGACTGATGTAGTGAGCTATCAATGGCCATCAGGCTTGTGAGGCCCCAGGTGTTAGCCTACTGCCGGTTCGTTTGGATTATGAATTCATTTTCAATTGTGTATCATTTATTGACCATGTGTCTGTACAGTTCGCCTTTATAAATATTATTCTTTCGTTCGCTTATACGTGTTCAGTAAATTGGTCAAAAAAATTTCGAGGTTCGGTAAGTACTCATCATAATCGCCTGTCTGCTATCTGATGACGAAGTCACCTGAGGTCATTGAAAAGCGTAGACATAAATACAATTTCGTCTGCTGCCACCCAGACATCAAAATTTAAGTCTTTAACATGATATGCCTTCAAACTACATCTAGATTACGTCTAGATCCATGTTGACTTATAAACAGCGCATTTTCAGTTGTTGCTCAGGCTGTCCTTTGTGTACATTTCCAGATTCTCCACAAAACGAGAGTCCTAAGTAGATCAATCCCCAAAGTACAAGATTTTCTCTGCAGCGTACAATGTCCAAGAAAGGGTAAGCAAGAACAACTTTTTATAAATTGCTTTAAATCGATCTAGATCTTTGATATTTTAAGCATATTGGCGTATTAGATCTAGATTCTTATCATTCTAAATCTAGATTAATTATGATCTACGTCAGTCTGTAGACACTCACTGACTCAGTGTGAAGAGCTAGAAAAAAATGGCATTTTTTCCTTGGAGCTAGATTTAAACTACATTTTATCTAGTCTACATGAAGAGTTAGATTTTTAATTGGCAAGACTCAAGATTTTCTCTTTTAATTAAGAGTTTAAAAGTTTCAGAATCAAAGGCTAGCATAGCTTCAGGTCGTAGTTACTCAACCATTGAATGATTGATCAATGGATCAACAAATCAAACAAATGATCAGTGTCTCTGATTTTGTGGTACCATGATCTGAATTGCCCACTCAGATCAGAATAGTCACAAATAGTAAAATACACAATATTCTATGACTAAAACTTTGGTTGTGCATGAGATTGAGACTAGGTCTAGATCAAGGTGAGAAAATCTCGTGGTCAACGCAGATTGAATCTTAAATGAAGATTTAAGAGTGCCCTAAAACTTTTGCACATCCCGAATTCATTTATTGAAACAAATTTGTATGAATTCAGTCATCCTGAAGCATTAAATTGACAACAGTTGACAAATCTGGACTTGGTTAAAAAGTGGTAAAAGAGCATTAAGAACCTACATTATTGTATTCACAGACCAAGTTGTAATCCAGCAAATTTGAGGCATACTCAGCAGCTCTTCATTTCGCCGTCATAAGAATATAAATTTATCCTGTGTGTATATGAAGTTGATCTAGATTAGGTTTACTAGCCTTGAAATGTTGATGAACTGGCTTTACTGGGCCTGATCTTTTTTAGTCAGTGATGTCCAGTCTGAAAAACTGAAAAAGGCTTAAAAGTCCACAGATCTCTTTCTACTAGTCCTAGTGGGACAGGCAATCTTGATATCGTCTAGTCTAGAGCTAGATCTAGGGTGGCTGAATTGAAACAGACATTGATTAATACTCGTAACTTTTCAGATTGAAAAGTTTTGAGTTGAATCAATAGCAAATTTACTGTACCTAAGAAAAGATGACTAACTGATCATAACATATTTTTGTTTATATCTGCAGCAGAAGAGAGTTTAAAAGCACTTTGTTATGATCCTCAAGGGTCTTATTAATTAATATCAAGATTTAGGACCTTTGTTGTTCATCAAAATTTTTTGGAACAGCAATTTTTGTAATTTACCAAAATTGTTTTATATTGTGCAGCAGCTCAAACTTTTTGATGTCCTACTATTTTAAAAGTTGACATCCAATTCCATTTGTTTTCAAACATCAAAATATTTAATCTTAAAGATTTAAATGGGTGAACATTTTTGGGGAGAACTACCATTTCTGTGTTGGAATAAAACTAATGGGCTATATGCAATGTTCTTCTTCAGCTTTGGCCATTGATGTGTTCACATGAATGACTAGTTTTAAAGGATTCAGTAAATCTTTGCTAGTCTGGCATAATATTGAAATTATATGCCTGCTGGTGCTACTGCTATATTTGCTAAATTTGTAATGATATTAGAAAGGCTTTTGTATGTTTGGCATTTGATTTACCTGAATGTTTTTGGAACGTTAAAATTTATCTCTGCCTTTAAATTCTGTCTTCAGTTTAAAAAAGGTGCATCACTCAGTTTTGTTCTTTGACCAAGTGTCGGTGTTCATGATCTATGGATTTGAAAAATGAAATGCTAACATGTTATATTTTAATAATTATTTTTCCTGAAGTGAATGAAACATCCAAGTTGCATCTAATTGGTCATATTTTTTACCCTAGCATACTTAAAGAGCAGCTTAGAGCTGGAAAGGATACTTTGGAAATTTTTTTTTTTTTTTTCCTATACAATCTTCCATTACTCTTGCCAATCTTGGCATTTATGTCTTCAGTTAGATGAATATTGGATGTTGAATTGAGCGTTTAAAATATGAAGGAGGCTATATCTCTGCTAATTTTAGTGTTTTTTTAACTTATTAGACAGCGTGCTGGCCTGCGATTACGCTCTGGAGAAAATGAATCTGCTTTAGGATCTAACGTAACTAAACGCAGAAGGACCATGGATAGCACCCATAGTAATGTAAGTACCGTACATAGGTGATTACGAACTCCACTTTGTATTCTTTTATCATGGTTGTGAGGAAGGCAAAATTATGCAGGTGCTAGTATAATAATATATTCTTATTCTGAGAATAGATTAAATTTGCTGTTGCGCTAGACCTGCCAAATGTTTTACATCATTTTTTGTATATTACAGTCTTTATTATATCTGTTTTTAGCCACTTTTAACTTCACATATCTTTTTCTTCAAAAATGAAAACAAAATTCAGTTTCAAAAGAAAGTAGGGAACATCCTTAGTGGCCAGGAATTTAGTCTGCCAAAATATAGATCGTGAAGAATTATATCTATGGTACAAAATCCTGCAACAGGGAACTGGAAGTAACTGTGTGACCAGGTTGGTTATCATTAGAGAAGGGGAAGTCCTAGTCGTGACTCATAAATCAACAATATCATTCAGTGCCTGAGTTTTTTTGACAAAATTATCCAAGTGAAAATTAGCTCAGGTTTAATTTTTAAAGAAAAGTTTTTTGTGATTTACCATATTTGTGGTTATAGAAAAATTTTAAAAGCAAAAAGTTGTCGTAGCATGATTATATTGTAAGGATGCTTTAGCGTACCATTTGATGGAACTTTCTGAGCTAGAATAGTTATTTTGTGACAAACTGCTCATAATAAGATAATATGAAAAGTTGATTGAAATGTTTCCACATTTTTTTAGTTGCCTAAACTTGGTGAAACTAGCAAGGGTCCATCGAAAATGTAACATCTATTAAATGATCTTTTTTCTTAATCTATAGTCCTATATTGATAGTCATAGAAATATTATTTATTATGTTTTCACCCTCTTCACCATTAAAATTGTGTATACACTTGCATGCACTACCAAAGGCCAACAAGAACATGTGCCTGTTTTATGCTGCTCCTGGTCAACTTGTTGCCAATCAATTAAAATATTTAAATTGCCGACTCCAAAAATTGTTATCTCCTACAGTCACATAGTGCCTCGGTGTATACTATTTATCTTTGCTGTTAAAAAAATTATGGACATAGGTAAATAAAAGAAACCTGGTACATGAAATGGAACTTTTCTTTTTTTAAAATGATTTTTCATTCAGTTCAATGAACTTATATTAAATGGCTAAGGATTCATAGGGCAGCTTTATCCTTTATGCACTTTTTTTAACCAGATCATTCTGCCTTTTTCAACTATTCATGGTGTCATGGTTTTGAATTAAAACTCTTTATTTTGAATTAATGTTTGATAGATTCTTAAATTAATTACTTTAAACCCAATACAGGATGAAGAGTCTGAGGGAATACAGGTGACAAGACAACAAAATTACAGAATACAGGTAGGCTGCGCTATTCACTTACCTTCTTTCAGCTTAGCACATTTGACTATGGCTTAGTCATAATTTTTTTCTTTCCTCCATAGAAAAGTTATGTTTTAGAGGTGAGGGTAAGTTTATATTTAACCTCTAAGTGTTTAGAGGTGAGGGTAAGTTTATATTTAACCTCTAAGTGTTTAGAGGTGAGGGTAAGTTTATATTTAACCTCTAAGTGTTTAGAGGTGAGGGTAAGTTTATATTTAACCTCTAAGTGTAGTGTCCACAGAGAAACAAACACAGGATCTAGGATCTTCCGATCCTTAATTGGAGTCCATTGGAAGTTCACTTAACTTGACAATATTTTTTTTGAAGAGAGGAGATAGAAAAGAAAAAATCCCTTAGATGTAGATCTAAAACTAAAGCAGATAAAAAACAAATGCTCTTCAGTTTAAATGGGCTACTTTATTCACTATGAAGAATTTTTTTTTAAGTTTGATCACAAAGATATATAAAATTCACTCTCTATTTAATCTCAATAGGCCTACATTTCAAGAAAAAAGTTATTTTACCTTCACTGCAATGAATAAAATTTCATTCGATAGACTTTGACTTCGACACTCCTTGTGGAGTGCATGGTAGTCTATACAATTTAATCATACTTCTCTCTCTAACATGAGTTACAAATCATATTGAGTTCTCTAAATAAGGGTGCACTTCGTATAATTTATGTATACATGCTGGTTAGCTTGAATTTCCCTTATGTTGAAAACGGTCAAAATCTCATTTATTCGAATTACGTTTGAATGGATTAAAACATTGTAGTCAGTTGTTAAGTTGTGAAAGGAAAGCTAGGCCAGGCAAATTTAACTTCATAATGAGTTTTTAATCTCTAATCTCAACTCAATGAAGCTGAGTTTATATAACTTCAATCACAACTTATGATAAAAGAAAATAAAAGACTAACATTAAGGGTGCCAGACCTATGAGAAACTTGAACTCTCACTAGTATTAGGCTTTCATGTGTGGATTTTTAAGTTTGTATATTTTCTTAATATAAACAAATTTTTTCAGAAACCCACTATTCTTTTCAGTTGCTTTCTCTTATGTCAGTTTTATTTTTATCTCAATTCATCCATCTGTGGCAAAGCATATGTTTTTGGCTGAGAACTGGATTTTACCACACAAATGTTTTGACATGAAGTACTGGGTTCCAAACTTGATCAAATTTGAGAATATAATATTGGTAAAAATTAAGAAGTTGACATTGGCCTCATAGTATCTTTTGTTCTTCACTATCTTTCCTAATTTATCAACGTGCAGTGTCCAAGATATACACAATTTGATTAAATATATATATATATATATATATATATATATATATATATATATATATATATATATATATATATATATAATTGATTCTTTCGAGCGCTCTAATTTGCATTACTTTGTGATGACTGCTTGGAAAGGAAAAAATCATTTAGCCCTACAATGGCACCCTTCCCGTCAAAAAAGACCCACTTGTGTGACAATGATTTTAATATTTGTATAGGTGTATTAGCTCTTTTTAAATTCACCGGTTTATAAAGACCACCCCTCTAATGTGAAGTCAATGTATTTTTCATAGATTTGGAAAGTGTTGGCCCATGATTTTACACATTTTTTCAAACTTTCATAACCACTCAGTGTATATAAATTAATGAAGCAGCTAATAGGCCTTAGTACTCCAGGAGTATTGAAACACTATGCGGTCTTTCAGGAAACCACAAAATAAGTACATGCCGTTTAGGGTCGGATGAGCTGGTTAAAACTTGTTTTAAAAAAAAAGGAGTCATGACTTTAATGGTTTTGGTCTGTTGAAGTGCCTTTGCCAATTTTCTACTTTATTTTATTTCATCTCATACAAATTTGCGTGTGGAATATCGATAAAGCTTCCAGAAAAATCAATATCCATCTTTATTATCTGTCTCTCTTCCGTAGACTGCTCGGTGTTTTTCTAGCACACTTCTCCCACGTGTTTCCGGTAACACATGCGCAAGGAGGAGGTCTTCTGATCCGTCTCTTGTGTCACTCTCTTCTATCCTTTTTGTAATAGTTTCTTTTCATTGAAAGCAAAAAGATTTTTAAAAGAAAAAGTAATGAAAAGGCTAAATATTAAATGAGAGTAGTCTATCACGGACCATTCGATCGATTGATTCCAGAGACATCAACTAAGTCTTTCTACCCGCTGTTGTCTCTTTGAAAGTAAAATAAATCGTTTGTGTTATGTTTCAGTGCTGCCTGCTGCTGCGTCTCTCTCTCTCTCTTTCTCTCTCTCTCTCTCTCTCTCTCTCTCTCTCTCTCTCTCTCTCTCTCTCTCTCTCTCTCTCTCTCTCTCTCTCTCTCATGTTGAGAAAGCTGCAGCTTTCAAGAATTTGCAAGTAGTGGCTTCTTCAACCGATTAGACTAATAGAATAAAATAAAATAAAATTTCTCTGAAAATTAATCGTTCACAGCATGACCCACTACGTCTAGATTATTAGAAAACTTGTACTGAACGCCTTTTTTTTTTTTTAATCCAGATTTCGTTGCAGTTCGTGCCACATAATATTACATCATAGTAATTTAAATTTGATTTCGTACTTTATCTGGCTTAGTTCAGCTTGCCATTTTAAACTTTTCTTAACGGAACACCCCCCCGTCCTCCCAAAAAAAAAAAAAAATGGACGTAAGAGCATATCACACTTCTAAAATTCTCTGCTTTAAATTGGTAGTAATTGTCGCAATAATTGTTATGCACCGTAGACGAAATCGTCTTTGTGCGTGCTTCGGAAGACAGAAAAAAAAAAGACTTGAAAGGAAAAATGGAACAGTCCTTTGTTTCTTTCTTGCTATCGTCTGAAAGAATTGGCTCATCAAGCAACTTTACTGCCCGCTTTTTTCCCCTTTTTTTTCTCCTGTCGATGTGTTCGCCGCCATTAAGTTTTGAGCAGCTGCTGCTCGATGCGCGTGCCACATTTGCCGTCATTGTCTTTCTATCCTCGCCTACTCTTCTCCTTGTACATGAATTCGAGCCATTTCCTTGAATCGCGATGCTTTCTTTCTTTCTTCATTCCCCCCCCCCCCCCGTATTTTGTGAATGCATGATTGAATATCAGCCATCGGTGTGTTGAGCTCGGCAGCGCTCCGTGCGCGTGTAATAACGAGTTTACTCAGATCAGCGGCAATTCCGAAAGAGATTCCCTTCTTCAGTCTGCCTCTCTTCTACAGCATAATATATTCTCACCTACAATAAAGTTATTTCCTTTAATTTGATAAAAGATTCGCCTGATATTCCTTTGTCCTTATTACCGCCCCCCCCCCCGTTCCAACTTTGTCTTAGGTTGACTGTTCGGTGAATTCATTATTAGTTTTCTAGCTTTGTATGGTCAACATGATTAAATGCATTACCTACGCACACAAAAACCCTCTCTCTTGCTTTCCATGTAGAATTTGAGATGGACATTACCCGCGTAGCATCAGACTCTTTTGTATTCATTGAACTCTTTTTCTTTATTGTTTTCAAATTCTCGACTGATGTAATGTGATAATTTATTAATTTCTAGACCTCTTTGCTTAGGGCCCGTGTATTAAAGAATGCATCTGGGATCACTCTTGAGGAATAGGCAAGGTAAGGCAAACGAGAGATTGCGTAACAAACTTGCGCTCAGTGAAATTTCGGATTTACATTGGTGTTGTGAGAAGATAAATAAAGCTAGGGATAGTTTGACTATGATTTGTTGTTTTGTGTGTGAGGAGAAAGGAGAAGGAAACTGGCGAAGTGAAATGCATCTCACCACGTTACTATGGTGATGTTGGTGTAGCGGGAGATTTTATTGCGATGTTGTATTGTTTGCCATTTGGTGTCCCTATAGTCGTGCCCCAATCAAACTACTTACTGTGATCTTATCTAGTTGAGTGACTCACTTGGACTGATTGGCATTTCTTCCGTTAACACGTCAGTGGGTCATTTGCTAGCTTTGCACAACTCAGTCCGGTCTAAACTAGTATAGTTTTTTTAATACCATGTACTCCAATAATTGAAGTGTTGCATGAATTGGGTGTGTTTCAATGTGCGTCATAATTTAAATTAATAGTCTTTATGAATAGTCTGAGATAAATAAAAGAAACTCATTGCTTCCTTACGTCATTCATCATTAATATACCTTAACTTTTCTTCAAGAAACCGTCTTAATGTATTGTATTATAAAAGCAAGAAGATGTAATTTGTTTAAAACTTTTTTTTAGCTCTTTTCATACCAATTACATGTTTATTGTTTAATACAAGCTAAAACCTTTTTTTTTTTTTTTTTTTTACTCTATCTGCTTGTCTTCCCACATGTCTCAAACTGTCTTTTCTCTTTATTTTGTGTTCGTGTCCACTTCTTCCTCTCTCTCTTTCTGTCCCTGTCTGTCTGTCTGTCTGTCTGTCTGTCTGTCTCTCTCTCTCTCTCTCTCTCTCTCTCTCTCTCTCTCTCTCTCTCTCTCTCTGTTTAGGCACAGCCCTCTGTATTCCAGACGGCTGTTTAGGCCTCCTTTTCACCCCTTCTCTGGTCGACTATTTTGGTTTCTCAATTCGCACACATTCCGAAAACCCAGTGTGCTGTAACAACCGGAGGCGAATGATGATTATAATTCTTGAGACCCAGTGTACAACCTTCTGATATAACCAAAAGCACTAGATTTAGAGTACTGTGCGTGCTGAACATCTCCGCCTCTAGTCCCTTCCCTTCCTTCGTTTTCAATGAACCTTTTTTTTTTTTGTCGATGAAGCAACAAAGTAAGCAGGTGTTTATCCTGAAATGCGGGTTACTAGGGACGTGTGCTCGGGGCTGACCGGATTTTTCCCCCCTTTTACTTGCATGAATAAACCGATCCAGTGATATATGTGTGGCCCTTTGACTTGCGAACTTGCCCTGTGGAAGCCTCTGTCGCGGGTTCCATCTACGCTCCTGTCGGTACGAGTTATAATGGCTTCATCATTGTAATATGCTCCACATTGTTTGGCAAGCAGTCTACAGATGGCTTGAATCAACCTTCAAAACCAGAAATACTCCTTGTTACCTTTGAATTTTTTTTTTTTTTTTTTTTTTTTATGAACGAGAGCGAGAGATCAATCCTTCTTCAGATCTTTTTTCCATGCGGTGCTTCTATATGCGGGAATGCCTCTTTAAAGTGTGCGATCTATTGTGATGGTTTCCATATTGAAATGTCAGTGTCATATCATGATATATGTACACGCGTTAGCATAAGATAAAAGCACGGTCACCTAAGTTGGCAAGCATAGAAAATTCATTTTATTATAGATCTATCCCCGATTTAATTAAAAGAAAAATACGTTTATATATCCAGTAATGAAAAGAAGGTGAAAAAAGCTGGCGCCTGGTACTCAATATTTAGCGTTAGGCCTTTCCGCAATTCACTTGGAAACTTGGTGGGTGGAGAGAAGTATGTTGAAGAAGGGTTAAGAAATGGAAAAACCGAAATAATTTGTAATAATTCCAGTTTCTGGTTTGTTATTTCTTTGCTGTGTGCCTTTCCATTTAAATGAATTAGGAACATTTTTTAATTATAATAAAAACTAACACTTTTTTCGCGTCTATATTAATTTATGCAATTAAAAAATTCTTGAAATTATATACATTCACAATTTAGAAGAAGGGCATTGATTTGAATCGTCTTTTTTTCAAATGCACCCCCGCCCAATGTTGTCGTTTGAAGGAGCGCTTTGGCTCTGGCAAACGTACACAAAAGAAGTAGGCCATTTAATTTTCTTTTCAGCACATACGTTATCAGCTGGGCCCAACTTAGGCGAACGAGATTGTGCGTCCTCTAAAATCTCGGCCGTTTAAGTTTCAATAACTTAAAAAAAAAAATGCTCTTTATTTTTTTTTTTAGTGTCTTAGGATAAGATAGTCAAGCCAAGTTTATATTTTGAAGAGAGATTTTTGGTCATGGAATTTGAATATTAGAAATCAAGGACTTGGACTTTGACATGAATTTTTACCTGAGGTACTTTACTTGAAACCGACACAATATTTTGTGATATCACGCCCACCTGTAAAAAAGCTCAAGGTTGATTGAGTGGCCTGGTCAAGACCACGAAAGTTCAGGAATATTTAGATTGTTGTACGAAGTTCAATTTACTTACCGCGGTGGTAATTTGTGCGCAAACTTTTTTTTCTTGTTAGATATGTAGATGTTGTACTCGTTCTCGATCGTTTATTTCCATCGGTACCCACCTGAGAGTTTAATCTGTAGGAACTCGCCATATTGTTCCAGACAGCGGTGTTGTTCCTGCGGAGTAAGAAGATTTGTCGTTTGAATTTTTCATGAAGTGCCTAGAGACAAAGCCTGAGATCACCTTGCTTAGAGAAAATAGTCTATGTCAAATAAACTCCGATGACTCTGCGCCACTCATCAGCTTATGACCTCTCTCTCTCTCTCTCTCCAATCTGTATACCTCCAAAAAAAAAAAAAAAGTTTTTTTTTTTCGGTTCCGTTCTTTTACCACCATTCAGGTATATAGGGTTGAGCAGGGCAGCCAGGGTAAAAGAAGTACACACTTGGTTACAGCTGGTTGGGTTGAGAGAATCGCCCCCGCTTACTCTCTCTCTCTCACTCACACACACTGCCCCCCCCCTCCCCCCCCCCCCCCCTTTCCTTCTTTTTTTTTTGAGGAATTACACCTAAGGTCGCTGAACTGGTAGTACGCCTTTCTGGAAAGACTAACAAAAACAAACAGCTTCCATTTCAATGTCAGCAGTACCCTGGTCCAGAATTTAGCGTTTTGTCACAAAACAAAAATTTTAATTTATCAGTCAAGGTGCTTAACATAAGGTGTTCTGTTTTGTTTTGTTTTTTACCTATGGAAAATCTCACCCTGACTTCTTGATAATCATTTTCATACACACATGTATTTTTTTTCTTTAAGAATTGATTCTGTTTACATACATCACTGACGCTTAACACAACTGTTGCCATCAGATGTAATGATTTCACTCTTTCCGTTATTCTGCCTATTCCGCCCTCATCGTCACAAGAAGTGCCAATGTGTTATCCATGTAATTTGGCCGCAGGAAAGAGGAAAAGTCGCTCCAGGACCATCTGCTTCCTCTCTTTATCACCATACTCGCGTTCCATCCCACCCATTCCCGTGTCGCCACATCCGCCCCCATCGTGTCCCTTCTCTACTCTCTACTGCCCGTGAGCAGTGGGGTGTATGACCCTTAACCGTTCCCGTCTATCTAGACAGAGGGGGCTGCCGTCTCTGGGTCCTGCTGGCTACGGAAGAATGCGCGCTTGCGTGAGCGTGTGGAAGAATGAACTCCATGTATTCAGGATGCGATGCTTGAGCGATCCTCTTGGGTACTCACTCCACCTCTAGGTATTGGCGGGAACTTTTTTCTTTCTTTCGTTATTCTGCGAACTCTGCTCATCCTTTTGATGTGTAATTTGTGAATAACCCCCCCCCCCCCCCCCAAATTCCCATTCTTTTCTCCTCCACCAAGGTTCTTCTTTAACTCTTTACCCTGCATATTGTGAAATTACTCTTAAATTAGGTCAGTCGTTTGCGGTTATCTTGTTTCTCTACAGTTGACTATGCTCATTATGTTCTAAAGAAAATATTTTGTATTTTATATGTGAAATGAGATTGAGAGTGAGTGAAGTAGCTACAGCTAACCCGAAATGAAAAAATATGCATATCCGTTTCTCATTTGACAGAATTAAAAGAAAGTGAGCTTTTTGCCAGTCTCTGGTGGTCTGTGTAATCATCCACTGAAATGGCATTTTTGCCTAAAAGTTGGATATATTAAACTGGATTTATTTTGGTTATACATGTATTTAACAAGATAATTTTCATTTCCAGTTTACTTGGATGTAAGTGCTTTCCATAACACCTGTTTTATTAAATATGTATACTAGGCTACATCTTGTCATAGGTCTGGAAATTCGAGCGCCAGGGACAACGACGTTTACACAACTGTTGGCTTTACCATGAAAACGGAATCATCCGCTCAGTGACTTACGTTATTTTTGAAACGTTTATATAGTTTTCACTCTTCGTATCCGCCGCCGTAAACCTCTCTCTCTCTCTCTCTCTCTCTCTCTCTCTCTCTCTCTCTCTCTCTCTCTCTCTCTCTCTCTCTCTCCTTCCTCCCCCCCCCCCCTTTAAAAAAAGAACACCAACAAACTATCTCGATAGGTATACAAGTTCATCCGGATTGTGATAAATAAGACCTGAGCTAGACCAAAACTCATGAAATGTTTTTATATATATTTAATTAGGGCGGTAGCTTTAAGTTAAACTTTCCCGGTCAAAGGGGAGTTATCGGAGTTTAATCCGTTATTAGCTGTGATGCTTTCAGCGTTGCGGGCCCTTGTCGAATTTCTCTAGCAAGAAGAAAATTATACTTTATTATGGCAGGACTCTTCGATAAAGTTATGAAGGGAGAAATCATGTGGTTTTCGCTGTTCTTCATCGCCGTGACCGACCCACATGATTTGCACTAAAGTTTCGGAGATAAATGTAATTTTAGCATGGTTCACGGGTGTGAAATATCAATTACTATTCATTACCCTCTGCGCGGATCTGAGCACAGCCACCTTGGACTCCTTCGTGAGTGAAGACAGATACTCATTATGTCTTCGGACTGACTGTCATCCTGTGGTTGGTTTGCACTGTTGCTAGGTCCCTTGGGTGCCACTGTCATGTCGCGGCCACGCCCAGGAGCTCGCTAGTGATATAGCAGTCTTTACTACGCTATGCTTTTATATTGTTGCTTTTCTTGTTTTACTGTTGTTTTAATTATCATCATCATCATCATTATTATTAACCATTACAGTAGTAGTAGTAGTAGTAGCAGCAGCAGCGGCGGCAGTGGTGGAACTTGTAGCTGCAGCAGCAGTAGAAGTAAGTAGTAATAGTAGTGGTGATGATGGTTGTGGTGGTGGCAGTATAGTAGCAGCAGCATAATCAAAAAGTTGGTAAGAATAAGTTTACGTTTTCAACATTAAATTTGAATCAATCATTTTTTTATTCTGAATTTGGTAATTTCAGGGCTCGCTAATGCTCAGTGGTCATTGCAAAGCCATTTGAAAGCTCAAAGTACCTGATTTAGTGCAAGTGTTGGATGGTTCTTGCTGCCGAGTTCACCCAAGCCAAGTTTATCTGGAAGCACATGCGGCCTGCCCTGTTACATGATACCCGCCCGCATAGTGATTATTTCTCCGTGTCACTGCTTGACCTCAGATTGATGGGTAGTAGTCAGTAACTGGCTCGGATCGCCAAAGTGAGCGTAGATGTTATTTCTACGAATGCGAAGGGAAATAAAGCCACTGTGTCCGAAAAGAAAAGAAAAAGAAAAGGGGGGGGGCGGGGAGGGCGGAGGTGTCGCGTACAGAGAGAGAGAGAGAGAGAGAGAGAGAGAGAGAGAGAGAGAGAGAGAGAGAGAGAGAGAGAGAGAGAGAGAGAGAGAGAGAGAGAGAGAGAGAGAGAGAGAGAGAGGTGTCTTTTAGCACGCTCGAAGTCTTCCCAAAAAGAAAGGAAAAAAAAATATAGGGGGCCCCTTCTCTTGTTGGGCCTTGTCTCATTAGCGCTAGCTTTGCGATCCACCGAGGCCCAGCTATTCACGGAACAGATGAGAAAAAGGATTTAAACTAGACCTAAGAAATCCGTGCCTACCCATCTATTGAGCATCTGACCAGCTGCCGGTGAGTGTCATCCCTTGACCAAGAGCACCATCGAGGTTTCCGTTTCTAAGTGGCTTACTTTGAATAGGAGGGTCTTCAACTTGGCTTGAAGTCGACCAACTCCAGACGTTACGGAAATTTAAAAGGACTTCTGAGACCGTTTTATAACCTTGTGCTCCATTATCTTTTTCGCTTTAGCCTTATGTTAAATTTACGTTTCGGGAGGGGGGAAGTAACTGTTTTATCAGCATATCTTCACGCGTTGCTAAGGGGCGGTGCTTCACATGTCTGAAAGGAGCTTTAGCTCTCGGTTGTTGGCAAGTGACGTAGAGAGCAATTCAAATCTCCCGGTGTTATCAAGCTGTGTTTGTGTACACAGCGGTTAGCGAGATGTCTCAGTCGCTTTCAGTTATTGTTTGTGGCTGCTTCCTATGAAATTTCCAAAACAGTAACACCTGGCAAGAAGAGTTCCCAAGTTATGCGTCTACGAAAATAAAAGCCATGGTAGTTTCCCGTCCGAACCTGTAAGTCATAGGAATTCTCGGCCAAAACGCCTCTTGCATATTGCCACGTTTTAGCATTGATTAAACATCCGGAGGCTAGTGGCGAAATGTTGCATCACATTTTCTCGATTTCTCTTTCCATCTATCTTTTCTAACTCATTCAGTCTGGAATACCCATAGGCTACATCGAATGACACTGTTTGGCCTCAAGGGTGCAAAATATTGAGGGATTATCTAATACCCCCCCCCCCCCAAGTATAGTTTTATACAATGTTTTCTGTCGGCAAGAGAATATTACGACACAAGAAAATTAAGATGTTTCCTTCGGTTAGGATTAATTGCACTCCTACTCCTGGTGTCCATTTTACTTTCACCTAAAACCTGGCCTCTCATCCTCATTGTAAACGTTCCATTGTTGAGGGATTACCAGGATCATGTCCAATGGAAACATACCGAGACTTTTGGCACCCTTAGACCCTTAAAATATTTAATGGAATAGGGCACATTGCCTGCATTGATATTTCCCGCTGAAATCTGTCGTGCGGATGTTAAAAAGATTGGATGCACTGCTACTAATGCTAGTTATCTATTTATTTTACCTCAAATGCCTTCCTCTGCCCTTCTCCTCCCCGGAAAAAAAAATAACTATAGTGCATGTTACTTTATTTCACGTTCTCTGCTAAGAACGGCAATGTTTTTGTAATGAAACGATAATAATACACAAACTGCTACCTACGGTCATTATGTCACTAGGAGTGTATCATCCAAGAACCCAGCATATATACACGCTGAGTCCATGACAATGGTTAAGTTGTTTGGCAGGTAATTATGTTTACTCATCTCAGCGGCAACTCCAGCTTCTCTTAGGGCTTTCCATTCCACTGGGCATCATCACCACCATTATCCCCATATTGCCTAAATCCGCCGCCAAGAGCGAAGGACACTCAGTCTCTCAGGCAAGGTCTCCAGGCAACATAACACCTTTGCTGGAAATTGCATCGAGTGCTTCCACCAGGGACACTTTCTCTCATTGTTGATTGTTGTCCGTTTCAATTTACTCCCTATGGAACTTGGCTTTGGGGTGTTGGTCTTGTCAAGGTGTTTGTGTGTGTGTGTATTTTCTTTTTGCTTCTTCTCAACATAACCTCTTTGAGGCGTTGCCAATAGCAGTAGACGAAGGAATATTTTTCATTGTTCAAAATTCCGTGGACGGGAGACTCTTCTCTTTAAAAGGAGAACCGTAATTCTAGGAAAACTTTCTTTAATTTGATTTATTGGTAAAAGGGGGAAATTTTAAAATGTGTACGTTTTCAATAAGCAACACCCTACGATCTTTTACATCTGTGATTTTATTTTCATTTATTTTAGAGAAATGTATATTCCGAGTGTGGCTACAAAATATTAATTTGCAGAGGCTAACATCCACCGCTTTGAAACTAAGCATACTGGCAGTTCTTGCCGTTTTCCTGCGTTTGGTTCCTAATTTCATCATGTGAATTTAGTATTTTATATTCCATAAACCATTTGAATAATGATGCAGTTGTATTATCGAAGATTACCATTGCCCTTTACGCAAATTATTTTTCTTCTCTTCTCACCCCCCCCCACACACACACACACACTCACACATACAAACTCCTCGCTGAAACTTTTTCTTTTTCTTTTCCAGGTAGCTTGTGGATAGAACTGTATGAAACAATATCGATTCCTTGGCCTATATTTCATTACGTCAACGATGATGGCCGTAATGGACGATTTTTTCCTCCATTTTATATCCTTTCTCCATGTAACTTGGGCACTGATAATAAATTCCTGCTAAAGCCAACAATAGCTAAGAGGCTTTTAATGACGAAAGATTTCTTAGGTTGTGTGCGTGACTAAAATGAATACCTATGTATGAATCGGATTGACAGGACTATTCATTCAAGATTTATAGAATACTTCGATTAAGAGAGAAGGAAATATAAACTCCCCTCTCCCCCTTTCTCTTTTCTATCATTGCAATTGCAATAGAAGAGGGTTCTCTGGATTGGTTGAGTTTCTCTCTCTCTCTCTCTCTCTCTCTCTCTCTCTCTCTCTCTCTCTCTCTCTCTCTCTCTCTCTCTCTCTCTCTCTCTCTCTCTCCCTCTCCTTTAAAAAAAAAAAAAGAAGAAAATTTTACTTTGCGATGCCTACATCTTTATAAACTTCGACTTTTCATTACCCCTACTTATAACAATGAGAGCAGCAGGTAACGTCAACCAATAAGAGTTTTTTGCCGTAACAATATAGTACTCTGATGCCGTAACTTCCAACAGCAAATACCATGGTCCTACCACCTCCGTTTGATTTTTACCGAAATTGAAATGGACACTTTTCTATACTGGTCAAATGTTGGAACTGCTTAGTTTGAGTTTTCTCACGTTGAGGGTAGCTCCAATGGGCCCTTCAGTAATTTGGCAAATATTTAATCAATTATAGAAACGTTTAGACCCGATTAGTGCGATTACCTATGGAGAATCCCAGCGTGTTTTCCAACACAGTGGGGCTTCTGTTCAGGTTTCTTTGCCCCCACGGCAACGCAACCCTAAGAGTAGGGAAGTGAACAAAGGAGATGGCTGTTCACGGCTTTTCTTTCTGTGTAATCTATGCATTTTAATACTTAACGATGCTAATTTAGGTTGACTCACGTCTCGTCACGAGAGATGTTCTCCAAATAAGGATTTCTACACGAAATCAACGATTAGCCTTGTATCAGCATGTTTTCACTAGCCTTTCCGCGGGTAGTAAGATGATGTATTTATTTTATATATTTATTTATGTGAGTATGTTGTGAGTCCAATGCCGATAAGACTCGACATGCCGTACTTATACTTTATGCGTATCATTTTTAGCCTTAAAACACGCAATCGTGTACAAGATTCTTAGCTCAGTGGCATTGCAGGAGCTAGAGCTGTTAAATTAAAGGCAAGAAAGAGGAACTGATGTTTAGATAGGTTCTAGAGCTTAATTGCTTTTGGATTTAAACATCAAAACAAACAGATCTGTTCGTTGTAGATCTAAAATTAGATCTAGATCCTAATCCTCTTGAGATCTAAATCTTGGTCTAATATTTTAATTGAGAATAAGACTAACTTCCAAGATGGAGTTTCGACAGTCCATTTTATTCCAACCGCCACGGGATTTACAAATTAAAAACAAACGTTATGTTCGTTTCGCACCAAAAATAAATACAGATTTGTACGGCTAATTAAAATGCGTACCTAGCTCAATGATTTGTCTCGCATACTTAATAGGGTTTAAATAGGGGTTTAAAATGTTTGTAAATCTGTAAAACAACTTTTGGATTTAAAAATATGCCCACATTAAATCGAGTGATCTAGAGTAGCTTTTCCATATTTTTATTTTATTGCCGGCCCATAAAAATTTGATGACTCGTTACCCGTTTCAGGTTACGATCTTTATATTATGATAATCTCTCTCTCTCTCTCTCTCTCTCTCTCTCTCTCTCTCTCTCTCTCTCTCTCTCTCTCTCTCTCTCTCTCTCTCTCTCTCTCTATCTATCTATCTCTTTTTCTTTTTCTCTCTCTCTGTCATTCCATTTTTATTATTCTCTCGCTGTCTTCGATTTCCGCATGACTTCTTTAATTAGTGTGACAGATAAAAATACTTTGACGTAATATTAGAACAGGTATGAAAAGATATAGCAACAGATGTTACGATATCTCAAGGAAGTATTCATTTTTGTCTGAAGATGAGTCGTCCGATTGAAAAGGGAAAAAATTTCAGCGCATCGTTCTTCTTCTCATCCTCTCCCTTGCCCGACTCCATGACTGTAATGGTCCTACATCTTTTTAGTTCTTTACCGTTCATTGTCTGTCTTTTTGCGTTGGCGTATCACCAAATTCACCGTCACTTTTTATTCTATTGGGGGAAAAAAGGCAAACGTAAGTTTATTTCTTTTTTTCTTTTCTATTTTTTTTTTAAAGTTATTTTTATGAAAGGGAGACAAAACGCGTACCACGTCAACAAGTGACTGAGAAGTCTGTTACGTTACTCTGTGGGAGGGTTCATTGAAGTGTAAGAAAACACTGGTGAGTCACTCCTAGTGTCTGTCTGGTTTTTTTTTTTTTTTTTTTTATTGTTTCAGGCTTAGTGGATTCTTGACGATATCACCTAGCATCTGTCACTCCAGTGGCGCTGCAAGTAAGGGTAGTCTTTTTATTGTCCATAGTCGCAGGTTACGTTTTTTCATCCCCACTTTCTTCTTGCCTTTCGACAGTATCATCTGACTTAAATGGACCGTTTATGAGGATCTCTCTCTCTCTCTCTCTCTCTCTCTCTCTCTCTCTCTCTCTCTCTCTCTCTCTCTCTCTCTCTCTCTCTCTCTCTCTCTCTCTCTCTCTGTCTCTGAACACACATTCTCCCGGAGGGTGGGGAGCTGGTGACGATATCCATTTTAATTGCACGCTGTATAACAATTAGACCCAAATAAAAGATTTAGTAAGGTGTCGTGCAATCACACCCGACCAGGCGATGAAATGGCCATTAGGCCCACACAGGTTTTCTTTGCGGCGTTTTCATCACAATTTTTCATGTCGGTAGTCAGATTGCTGATGAGATAGCCATGTGGTCTTTCCTCTTATCTAAATCTATATTTCACCAGTAAGCTGCATCCTAAGATAACATAGATTTTTGGCTGCCGTGCCCTTAAAGTGATTGCCTTTGTTAATCGAAAGGTTTAAACGCTATAGTTTTAATATCTCACAAGTGCATTTAGCCTCTGTCCGATTTTTAACCTCCAAAGCTAAGTCGAGATCCCAGATCTCCACAACTAACCTCTCCAGCTGTCGATTGAACTTGTGGTGTCTGGATATTACCTTCTGTCTTTTGTTCTACATACGCGAAGTTTTTTCATGAATTTTAGATACAGGAAAAGCGGTAACTTCAATCGAATATCAACTGAAGAGGGTGATTCATTTACTTCTAGCAGTAATAGGCCGCAATTCGAACAGATGTATTGCATAAAGTTTATATTATGTGATCCACTTGTATAACATTATTTCTTCTTTAACGAATAGACAAATCGACAATACCACTGTCACTCGTTTCGGCCACTCGCTCACTTGTGTCTGTCTACTTGCTTTTCTCTCTATTTCTCTCTCTCTCTCTCTCTCTCTCTCTCTCTCTCTCTCTCTCTCTCTCTCTCTCTCTCTCTCTCTCTCTCTCTCTCTCACAGCAACCATCCCAATCAAAAAATGTTTTGGCTTCATGAGAAACTCGTGCAATATCCTTTAGTATGCTTACACCACGGAGCTTCTGACTCCACTGATGAGGGCTTGAGGTACTGTTGAAACAAATGCGCGTTTCATGAGGCTTCTTGAGCTCAAGGAGGCTATAATTAACTACATAACTGGGATGAGCACTATAATCAGTGATTTGAATATTCGCTATCTGACATAAAGTTTAACAAAAAAGACTTTCAATTTATTCCGGTTAACCATTTCCTACAAAACAAAATCTGTGCAATTTAAAGAACGGTTTCTTTTATGGTAATCACTAGTCCTTTATGATTCAAGAATACATGTACTGTCAAGAAGATCCATCTTTTAACATGGATTCGATATAATTATGTTAATCCCCTCTCCTGTCAGATGCTTTAGTTTGCGTCTTATGCTTTTTTCCACAAATGAATGGTAGGTTTTACTCGTATAAAAATAGCTACTTTCAAATATTGTTTAACAAACTAGTAGTCAGTTGCGTTGCCCCCTGCCGCAATGCAAAAGCACGGTTGCATTGGGTGTACACGATGAGTCTCGATGGTCACCCTAGTCCAACCCAGCATGCCCGGGGAAGCAAAGGCTTTAATTGGTTATCTATTGACTTAATTGGACCCCCTATTTCCAGGGTAACGGTAGTTACAAGATCCTCCACCCCAGTGACGGGACGATCTAGCTTTGTGCCGCAGATGAAGATGGTTAAATGTTACAACACAGAAATTGCCTTCAGGCATTCGCCTTCAAACGCTATCGAGAAGGGAAGTCTTTGTGCACGTCAAATGGATGTGAAATTGAAGGCATTGAACCATGTGGGAGGTACGCGTTTCGAGGTCCAGATCTCGGAGCCATAGGGACATTACAGGATTGGCAGGAAATGAAGAAGGGCTGATCTGTTGTAAACGCTCATCTCTCTATATCAAGACAAGTTGCCTTCATTGCCTGAACGATTATTGCATGAGATGTTATTTCTTCTGAGGTTGGCAACTTCTTTATTGTTGGTCAACCCGATGCTGTCAAAAGATGCGAAGGTAGTCGACCGGATGTCTTGATTGGTTTTCTTACGCCTGTAGTCATTTAAAATCTGATTAACCAACTTAGTTTTCCCCATATTCCTTTTTTTTTTTTTTTTAAATAGCCTTTAGATATAAACTCAATTACCGATGAATTATTTGTCCTTATTTCATTCAAGCGCATGAATATGAACGCTTTTGTTCGATGAAAAGCGCAGTCGGTTAGAAAGTAGGGATTCGCATTTACGACTCATGGCAGAGACCGTGGCTTATGGAAAAAAGTCCTCAGATCAGTTCGACAAAGTCGAGCAGCTAGTGTCTTCTTCCATTTTTATTTTAATTTTATTTTTATCCACAAGAACTTGTTCCCGTGACTTCCTTCTTTCTTCCTCATTCACCATGTGACCTATCATCATCATCACCACCACTTTTTTGTTACCGTCGAGATAATGTTTTTCTCTATAGTCTTTCGTTATTTAAACCAATCTCATTGGTTTCGTGTGAAAATTACAAGTGTATTATCAAAATTAATACTATGTTCGTGCAGCGAAAGTTTTCTCGCGATATTTTTTTTTCCAATTTTTTTTAAAAACATCTTTGTGTTTTTTCAAAAGCCTCACATTTCTGTGGACGTGACATGACATCTGGCATATTGTGTTTACTAATAACACCGATACACTTTAATTGATGCTTTTTTTGGTTTACCCTCAACATGATAATCTCAGATTTGTGTATCATACGAAACAAGATCCGCCTGTCATGGCAGGAAGAACGATGGCGTGGAAGGCAAGTGCATATCCAAGGACAGGCAATGGATGCGCGTTCAAGGATGCTTCATTTTGTAAAGCCATGAGTAACAAATTGCCGAGTATGAATTTTTTTTTTACAAGGTTATGCAATTTTTTTACCAACCAAACTTTGACGATACATTTTCTCTGAAGATTGGAAAAATCCAGCGACCGAACTTTGCCCTCTTATTCTTATATAGAAGATATGTAATGTCTTGAACAAACTATTTAACGATAGTGATGATTGCGGCTGACCGAATACACGCCGTTTCTGTTTATGTTTATTATTAAGAGCTAAAATATTTGGATATTGCTATGTGGGCATCTTCAGTCATGATGGCGACCCTCATGTCTCAAACCAGTAACCTAATGTTTGTTCAAAGATTTTACTATTTGGTATTGTTGACCCTGAACATAGCCAATTTTTAAATTGTTCATCTAATCTACCCCGGCTTAGTGGCAATTTTAATCTTTTTAAGTACAACAGTATTAGTGTGGTTACATGCTCAGAAATATTAAACATGTAAGAACAGTGTCCAGGACTTTTTTTTCCCAAGAAGCTCTCGTTCTCTAAATTACTTGAGATGTCTCGACAACATCTGTGGCACACCTATCTGGACGCTATCACTCTTTTTTTTATTTGGTCTCGTCTTGTGGGAAGCCTCGCTGCAAAAGGACAATTGTCTCTCCCATCATCAAATATTTTTATCTTATTTAAGTCTTAACGTTTTGATTGTTTATGTAAACAGTGAAGACGAAATTAATAAAGTTTGGCATGAAAGATACTTTTTCTTTGATGAATTTGCCGCGGTATTTTTAAAAAAATTTATTTTGTTCGTTTTTATGTCAGTTACTAAGCTAACTTTATTATGTATCTTTTATTTGTAAAATTCATCGGATCAGATTACGACAGCTTGAATTAATTTTTTTTTTTTAAACAAGCCGAAGGGCTTGTGGGAAGGCTACCCTTGAATTTAGTCACAATGGGGCAATGCAAGTCATCATCAAGGGGGAAAAAAAGAAAGACGAAATGGGTATGACACCCGTTCAACATCTATTTTTTGGGTGTGAATTAGAAGGCTTTTACGGATGGAACTTTTTCCCCAGGCTGCCGCGCAGCTATGGTCTAGCTTTGTGATCACTCAAAGACATTGTGGCGTAATAGGGGATCTTAGTCCATTCTTTCTAAGATAACGCCCGATGATCTCGCTTTGAACCAAGGTCTGAAGGCTTGTAAATACTATTTCCTTGTCGGATACAAAATAATTAGGGGCCAAGGTCGATAAGCCGACTTTTTCTTCTCGGCAGTCGTGACACATTCCTTTCAGACTGTCAGATTCTCCTTCGAATGTAGAGACTTTTTGTTAGCGTCACAAAATAAGGACACAGAAAAGATGCTGTACTTTGCTTATGTCTCCTAAGTTCCCTCTAATTGTCCTGTACAGGTGCGGACACAAAGAGATGGATTCCTTACAGTGGTATGCACCTGTTTAGGGTTGACTTACATACTATCGAATCAAGCGGCCTATGATGTAATGCCCTTGCCCATTAGAATCAACTAGCAATAACGTCAAAGTTACAAACGAAATCAAGAACCCTTAATAAATACAAGCACAACTGAAAGAATCTTCGCTGAAGTGTAAGCTCTCAAAGATATTGTGAAGTTTTCCAAATATATAATGATAGCCTTGGCATTTATATTCTCTCTCTCTCTCTCTCTCTCTCTCTCTCTCTCTCTCTCTCTCTCTCTCTCTCTCTCTCTCTCTCTCTCCCCTCCCTTCCCCCCCTCACTTCTGTCGGATTTCTTAGCGGACTATGCCACATCCTCACAAGAATTAATCTAGGATTTAAGAATTCCGCAGTGAAAGTAACGGCATATTTCCTCATGTCCTTTTCAGGTCTATAGGGCGAGTAATACCTTAAAAGCGTTTTTCGTATTGAACATTGGTAAACAGGTAGCAAGCAGAACATCTCTTCGTGGAGAAAAGAGAAACCGGTAATTACCACAGGATAATGGTTAACAGCACGAGCAAGTAGTAAAGACGCACTAGTTCTGAACAGATTTGATCGTGTACTGCTCTCTTACATTTTTCTTCGGCTCCTCTGCCTACCCATAAATTCTCTCAAGTCCCGCTCATTCGCATAAAATTCACATGCCGATGACAAAGCCAATTTCTGATGAAGTCAGATCTCTTTGTCTGAGCTGTTTCGTCGTCGGTGGTATAATGGTAAAAGACGACGCCTTCTGCTCTTTGTATTCCTATTCTAGCTGTGATTGACACCCAAAGAGACACTGATCAGGATGCAAGACCAAAACAGTTTTGAGGATGGTTCGCAACTCACCTGTCCTATTTTGTAGGAGTCTTTCGAAGAACAGCTGTACGGAATTTCGCACGCACCATTAACCTCCTTGGCTTGCATTGTCGATCAAAATCTTCGTCGACGCAATATATTCATTAGAAGAAATGTTTTTCCCATTTTTCACTTAAGTACATATGAAGCACTGACTATATGATACACCCATTCTTTTGAGAAAAAAGGTGGAAAGGGGGTGGGGGGGCGGGGCGGTGTCAATTAATTTGGGCAAAACATTAAATGTTACTGTCAGACATGATTTTTCTGCTGTAGTGAGCATTTAAAAAATGTTATGTCTAGTAGTAATAATTAATATCACCAGAAAGACTACATACTTGTACTGAAATCCATCTGATAAAACGCACCATATCAGACTAGAAGTGAGGAGAAGGGATTCTGTCAGGGCCCCCCCCCCCCCCTTTCTCTCTCTCTCCTCAATTAGATTTGAAACGACTTATCTGTGCTCAGACAAAAACCTTCACAGTTCCCTCGCCTCTTCTCACTAGATATGATTGATAATTGGTGGTCGATTCTAAGAGCTCTCCTGTAGCTATTTTTGAGCGTTGTGTTTCAGTCGGTCAACAACGTTAAGAGAATTTGAGAAAAAGTCGGTGTTTTTATAATTATGATATAGGTTCGAACATGAATAGAATTTTTCTAGAGATATAATTTGTCACAAATGCAAGTTTTGTTTCTTATTGGAAGCAAAACTTACTGGTGCCCATTTTAGGCTTCATGAAATTAATGGTAGTGTTATATGCCTCCCCTTTTTGTTGTTGTCAGGAATCTAACTCGTATCGTATTTTGATCTATCAGAGACATTAAAGTATAGGCCTACAGCCTCTCTGATCGACTGATTAGGGAGGGAGGCTGGAGGCCTGACTAGTTTCCAGGTCTGAGAAGAAAATGTTTTCCGTAAGTTTCATAAGAGTTGAGGAATGAATTACTTGGACTTCGATCTTCCAATTTTCCAGTATTATTGACGAATTGGAGTAATCAAAGCTCTCTTCTTCTTTTTTTTTTTTTTTTCAGAAGCAAAAAATATTACAGCAAACTGGTTTTCATAGAACAGCATATTTGATTTTTCGCCTGTTCCAGTATAATGGATCAAGCATCATGGTCTGATTTCAGATTATAGCCATCTCTTGCTCCGCATAATGCGTTAACGAAGTTCAACAGATGAATAGCTGATAAGATAATTTAATTTGCGATACGTTCATTTTCTTTCCTGGAGGCTTGAACTCATGCCTGATACTACCTACTCACGCATGAAATAGATATATCAGCCAAGGCCAGCCTAGCTGTCCTAAACCAAAGCATCGTTCAGACCACACTTACGTACGTGCAAGAGCTGCAAATCAAAAGGAGTAAAATCTTCTCTTCTCCTCTCTCTCTCTCTCTCTCTCTCTCTCTCTCTCTCTCTCTCTCTCTCTCTCTCTCTCTCTCTCTCTCTCTCTCTCTCTCTCTCTCTTGTGCTCGCACTTATTTTTATTTTAACCGTTGTGCATCTCTTCGAGTGTGATCAAATCTCCTATGGTGATTTATGTATGTTAATTGTTAATTTGTTTTCGTGCTACTCTTACTATCATTTTGTGTCGGGTATTGATTTATTGCGCTGTAAACTGCGTATACGTATTGTGTTTATGCGTTATTCCCACTTCAGCTCATGTTTATGGTCTAACCCCGCCCTCTTTTCCCACCCGTGACTATAAATAGGTTCCTACCATCTAAAGTTAACCAACAAACTGGAGAGCAGGTTGACGCAGGGCGTTTTTAACTTCGTGTATTTGATTTACTGCTGCCTGCCAAGTTCTTATCGTGTGGAGAAGCAAGATCCGTCGGATTATCTACGACTGATTTGATGGATGGATGTTGAGCTATAATTATGACTCGCGTAAACATGCAGACGTAAACTCTAAAATTCATGCATGTTACCATTACCTTAGAAACTCTACGCTAAGAATTAACATGTAATTCGTGTGGTATTGCATTTGGAATAAAACCAGACTTAGATGGTTCTTAGAAAGGGTTTTTCCCGAAAGGTCAGAAGTTTTTTTTTCTTCAGATTTTATTCACGTTTCCATTCCTTTAATTTACTTCTTTTTCGTCCCAAATCTGCTTTGCCATTGATTTATATTTATCCCTGTATCTTCTTTTAGTATTGTCTTCTTGTGATAACTCAGTAACTTGTAATTCCGAACCTTTTTCTGTCCGTGAATAGACGTGAGAAATCATTAAGCAATAGGTGAATTAAAAGAAACAAGAATCGTATGGGGTTGCTACAATTTTCTGAATAATCCATTGAGCTGAGATGGCATGTCTTTCACGCTGCATCCTCGGATCATTCTTTTTTTTCCTAGACCCCTGCTGTATAGCTTTCCTTATGCTTACACTGAGCTGAGATTCTAGTCCACACATAACCAGTTGCGGCTTTAGGGACCACAGTCAGATCCAGGTCAAACCCCATGGTTTTCAATGAGCTGAGCGAAGGGAAAGATTTAGAATTTTAATCGGCAGGCAGAACTGGCTGTGACTTAAGCCATCGGTTGTAATATTTCACTTCTAGTTTTTTTTTTTTTTTTTTAAAATCAAGTATTTGAAAAACTTCGTTTGGCTTTGGAGAACTAGTAACTCTCCCTCCGGGAATCTGTGTCCCATCCGTCAAAGTCTGACTGGACACAAGCCATGGTCATTAGCGGATCGAGGCCGCCATCATGTCCGGCTGGTCAAAACACAATAGGCTGTGGCGCAACTTGCCCCGCAGGTCATCGTCCCAATGTTTTCATGCCAAGGATGGATGTGCTCTGGGCTGTAAATCTGCCCACTGCACGAACCGGGTGACGGGTAGGAGCTGTGTGAGGAGAGGCTATCGGCTCCAGTCTACCACTGGCCGAAAAATCGTAACGGCAATAGTAGTTTACAGTCAATTGGTTTCTTTTAAATTTTCTAAAGTAAACACAATTCTCTTCGGCTCAAAAAGAAATGCTTACCGATTCGAAAAAATCCTTCTCTACCTGTTAGTGAAGTAAAAGTAGAAACAGCAAGATGAACAAGTTCAGCAACAACACTAAACGAAATTACCTGAAGCAGTACAGCCTCCTTATTGGAATTTGTAACGCATTATACTATAAGTTGATCTATTAATTTCCTCACCTTTTTTGGTGCGTAACTTTTTGGGTAGCGGATTGGCTAGATCTATGTACATTATCTTATTTAGTTGCATACTTTTGTATTTCAAGCCTAAGAACTTAGTCATGTTTATTGAACACAGCCCGCACTTGTATGGTCAAGATTCTTCTCGAATCTCCGACTTAGTTCTAGCATAGTAATGATCTCGTCACCCCTTGTTTACCTTTGTTTTGATTGGTTGCTAATTGCTAATGACGTGTACCAAGAATGTTCTCTTACGATTTATGTAATTCCTTTTCTGGATGATTCGACGAGATTTTGAATAAATAAGAATCCAAATTATGTTTAGTCAGTCAACATCGAGTCTACCGTGAGTCAACATCAAGTCTACAGTGAGTGATTGTTAAGTTTACCTACAGTGAGTGATTATTGAGTCAACCTACAGATATTGTACAGCGCTTATGTTGGATTAAACAGTTTGCAATTTTTACTTGCGGACTTCGGACTTTTTCATACAGACGAGTCGTGTGATTGGCTGTAAATATTTTCAAACCCCTAGACAGAGCCTAACAGATCACCCCCATCACCAAATCGGTTACAGAATGCTCATGTAGCCTTTGAACAGAATGATTCCATGAATACTTTGGCCTTACACTTAATCAGATTATCCACTTCTCCCCCTTTCCCCCCTCTTAAATAATAATAATAAAAAAAAACAGAGGCAAAACAAGTGTTAAAAAGGACATTTCCCACTCTAATGGAAAGTTTCTGAACAGGACAGATGCATGATTACATCTGTAGTGGCCATGCGGATAACTAGCCAATAAGTTAGCAAACACTGATTCATTGTTTGAATTTCTTTCATTATTTTAACGCCTTTTAAGTTTTTGACTGAATTTTTTACCAGATCACGGGAATTTTCTCCATCCTCTCTACTTCCCACTCCTCCTACTTCTTTTTATTCTGTTTGGTTAGTTGTAAAAAAAAGTGAGGGGCGGGGGGGTTAACTCGATTGGTTACTCCTTGTCCTCCTTTCATGCAATCTATTTCATAATATTTCCCACTTTCTTCCTGCTTTTTTTATCATGTGTAACCAGTCCAGAACCGAGGCTTGAAAGTTATCCATATTTAAAAGTCATCCTCTTCATTCAATTTCTTACACTGACTAGACTGTTCGAAACTGGATGAAGCCCGCGTCGTTTCCTCTTTTCCCTCAAGTTCCGAACTTTAGGCCTCTAAGGGCCTCGGTTGTAGTGCGTGTAGCATTGACCATTGGCCAGTCAGATCCCCAGCCACCTGATTACATCAAGTGTGGTAATTCTTGGCCTTGTAATTTGGGGGCAGGGGTGCGTTCTCTGTTTGCATCAGCCTAGAGTGATAAACGTCTCTAGGCCCAGTTGGCGGGAAACGGACGCAGGTGAAGAGATGCCTGGGGCTAAGAAGAGGGGAGAAGGGGGGAGATGAGGCAGGTAGGGAACTTCTCGGAGGTAATTTGACTGGCGCTGATTGTTTGCTTCTTTTCGTTTCCCTTATCATTCCTGATGGCCATCCCCACCTCACCCTACTTCCTCCCTCTCTCCTTTCTCTCCATCCTCTTCCTATTTGAACTCGATTGGTTGCCCCAGAGAGAGAGAGACACACACACACAGAGAAAAGAGGAGAGAAGGGGCGGAGGAAATGTTTTGCCATTATGATTACCGTGGCAACTCTTTCCATCCCACTTGTTACGTTGCTCTTACAGGTCTGGCTGTTGCCGCGCCCAGGACTAGAGTCTGATATTTTGGAGTATCGGTCAGTAACTGGGTCAGTGCATGTTCGGCTTTCACTGAGCACAGGTCGCACCGAAATTTATTCATCCACTCTGCTTTGCCTTCGACCCGGAAAGATTATTTGGTTACAAAAGTACATGTACTGCATTTATGAGATATAAATCTTCATCGCCGAAAGGATTAATTTAGTGCAACAGCTCTGAGTATAAATCTTCATCGCTGATAAAACTGACTTATTACGAGTATTTCAAATATAACTCTGAGGAAAAGAGAGAAATGGGTTGGATACTGGCATTGCTCATCTTTTTTTAATTTTTAAAGATACAATTTATTTTTTTTTTGTGTGTGTGTATATGCAATGAATGAACCGTCATTTCTCGGATTCTATTTCACGCCTTAAAATGATCATTGAGAGCCAAGGATTTACAAAGAAAACCTGAAATAGAGAAGACTTTCGGAGTTGCAAAAGTCAAATTGAAACTAAATTTGTGTTAAAGGGAGCAAAACTTGATCGATTTGTTCTTTATTAAATTCGCAATGGATTCTACAAGTCAAGTTACATGAGCCGCTGGTAAATCCTTATAATACGTCTATCCTTTATAATTGGGAAGGATTACACCTACTGTGCGCACGATGGACTACGCTATGGATATGATGGAATACCTTCAGGTGGATATAAGTAGTTTTTATTGCTTTTATCAAATTTTAATTATTTTAAGAATACTATGGTCATATCACATCCAGACCAATTCTAAGCTTGAATTTTATATTCGAAGGATAGAGTCGGAACTAATCCGCATGAAAAGTATTGTCTGTATATATACATGTATCATTTTTTTCAACTTTGTTGTGGCGCGAAACATGTTCTTTCACTTTTATCGCAGTATATTCTGTGGCAGATTGTGAACGTTTGTTTTGTCTTCTTGTGATTGTCAGACCAAGAAACATAACATTTAAACATTTGATGCATGCTCTCTCTCTCTCTCTCTCTCTCTCTCTCTCTCTCTCTCTCTCTCTCTCTCTCTCTCTCTCTCTCTCTCTCTCTCTCTCTCTCTCTCTCTCTCTCTCTCTGGTTACATGAAATAAAATTAGTGGTTTTTTTTTTTTTAATTAATACCCCCAAATTTTGCATTTGCTGTCGAAAATGTTTCAACAAGTTGAATTACTGGGACTGAAGTAATGAATTATATTAGTAACTTTGTTGGTAAAATTGATTATCTGCACCGCTTGAGAATCATTTTGTAACTAGAAATACAATATGTACTTACAAAACATTTTAAGGCTAACAATAATATTATGTTAGTATTTGCTTGGAAGACCTAACAACACCATTAGTAACAAACTTTTATCAAACTCCCTAAAACTAAAAGCGTATCAAGTTTAAGCACAATTAATCCCAAAACCACACATTACCCATTTTACCATGATTTTAGATTGAAACCACAAATCACACACTCTAGGAGCAAACAAAGGCATAATTCCCATTGTAAACATCACCCTTCGGTCTTCATCTTACCTATTCTTTGTACCACCGTTAGATTATATTTGTGTCTCTTAAGTTCATCGATTTTGATGGTCTGGTGGCTTTTAAGTTTTATCTTGAACATGGACATTATTTTGGGTCGGGTCTCGTCAGATTCTGCCAGAACCTTTTGCATCCCGCCAGGCTCAGTAGATAAGTTGTTTAAAACGTTTTTATCGCTTGTCCCGCTAGATTTTGCTACCTTGTACGTAGCGCTTGGTAGCTTCTCAGTAGTTCTTTATATAAGTTTTAACTTTTTCCATGTCTGAGTTAGAAAGTGAAGTAAAGTAATGTACAAGGTGGCATTTTTAAATCTTAATTTGGGCTCAGTATTTGCGCAGACTCAAAGTCCACATTAACGAACCTTTTAACAGTCTTAACACTTCCTTCTGTTGGCAAACCAAAATAAAATAAAAAAAAAAAAAAATGAAAGTGACTGCTTGATGTCAATTGCAAACATAGTTTACATTTATTGAAAATTTATGAGAGTAGCACCGCAAAGAATTAAGATGAACTCAAACTTAAGTTTAACGTAGGCCTACTTCTCAACATCACTGATTAGTCTTTAAAAACCTCGGGTTTGTCAAAATTATTCTTAGATCTTTATATAGATAGACCATCACTATTTTCATTTTGGACATTTATCTACAGGTAAACTTTCAAGGACACTAAATCAAAATAAGATAGAAATATGCTGTATCTGAAGCTAAATGACAAATCCGACATCGTGTGTTCATATAAAAGCCCCCAACAAAACTGAAATATCAGGCGTAAAGGTTTTTGAAATGATTGTATGAAAAAAATATATATATATATATACTTCGATTGTTGTTGCGCTTCAAAGTGACCTCTTAGCTTTTCTTTTTTAAAACATCAGAGCTGAACCTTTTTTCTTGCAGATAACCTATTTAGCTTCATTCTCCCTTCTCCTCCCCGCCTCATCTATACATGTCACATGTTGTGCTTCAAATCGTATAGGCAATCCACCCAGCACTACTCAATCAGTCAATGCCAGTGTCATGTAAGCATTGGGTATGGCCCTAGTACCACACGTGTCTATCAGGAGCTTGACCATAAATTCAATTATTAAGATTTAAATGCCAATAGACTTGAATAGTTCTCTCTCTCTCTCTCTCTCTCTCTCTCTCTCTCTCTCTCTCTCTCTCTCTCTCTCTCTCTCTCTCTCTCTCTCTCTCTCTCTCTCTCTCTCTCTCTCTCTCTCTCTCTCTCTCTCTCTCCCCCGTATGATTAGTCTCATACCATCATCAGCCCTTGTTTTGCGCCAGCGTGTCCATTATGTTCCATTTTTTGGGAAGACGTAAAATGCCGTAGAATGGAACTCTACTTTGAAGTTCTATGGTCGTGCTTGTTTATTTTGCTATGCGAAAGCTGGGCAGTGGCAAGCAGTTCGGCATAAACTTATTTCTTTCGGTTTCAGGAAGAACAAAGTAAAAATCTTTTCATTTCTACCCAACCTGTTAACTCCCCTGCTGGTCCTTCCTTGGAGTACAGCATGAATATTCCTAGAAAAGAGTAAAACGATACCAGTTAAATAAAAACCGGGAACGAGAAAAAAAAAAAAAACACCCACATTTTTCTCATGAATAATACAAATATTATTATTAGTCGAACACTGTACTCTCAACATAACATGTATTAATATATATTTCACATATATGCAATGCAACATGTAACAGATTTTGCGTCTGCTCCGGGGTAAGATTTGGCATCTCTAAACAAAGAGCAATTGATTGCAAAGTTGGCCCTACATCATACATGTAAGGCTCTCCCAAGCCGCTTCCAAATCTCTACTGCTTGATACTCAGGCATTGCTGAGCTCTAACTGTTGTTGCCCTCGGGAGAGCTTAGTCTTCCCTATACATGTACATGTATACGTAAGCATTACCAGGTAGGCTAAAATCAGTTCGATGCCCCGAAGTATCTTAGAAATATTGAGGAATTTTAGACCATTTGGTGAAATCAGAGTTACAGCATTGGGAGTAACTAGCATGAATTATGCACGCCTGATAGCTCAGCCTGTAGGACGTTCGATTTGCTAATAGGACTAGGAGGTCTTTTGTTCGATCCCTGGCTGGATCACGACTGGTTGCTAACCAGTTCATCTCCATCATCATCCACCAGGAAACTTAAGAGGCTTTAATTTCTCCTTTTTTAAAAAAAAAATTCAGTGAGAAACGTTGCCGGGTAGAGCGATGGTGCACTAAAAGAAAGATTTGGGAAAGAAGGAAGATTCAATGCGCTGTGTGCTGTTGACGGTTTCTTTAATTTTTTTTTAAACATGCAAGTCTTAAAATGATTTCACCAAATAAAATTTCGAATAATTGTTTTTAAAACTTGTAAAATTTTCGGATTCGGCGTATCAAAATTACCAAAGTTCACGCGTGCGACAGACTTATTTTAATGACAACACTGGATTATGTATAAATGTTTTTCTAATGTATAAGCAGATCATAGAACAGCTGCTACAGTGAAAGAGGGCAGTATTGAGCTGTAATTTTGAATTAATTTGATTCTTTTTGTGAATCTCTCTGTGTTTACCTCTTTCTCACATCTTCTCATTCCCCCTTACCGCGCATTTCTTCCGTAAAATACTTTTTCAATGACTCAATAGTTATTATCGGGATAAATGAATTCCTAACAACACTAATTTTCTAGAGCAGCAGCTAGAACGTATTGCTTCAGCCATCTCTTGGTGACGGACCAGAAAATGATTGTAGCTTCTTGAATAATTAATCTTAACGGAAGCTTCGCGGTGCATGTCATGCGTTTTGTAGTGTTTATTTTCACCAACAGTGTAGTCCAGCTTAATGAGCGACAGCTCATTATTACTGTACCGTTTATTCCTTTGTCCAAGTCGACTGAGGAGAAAGACGGCAGGGCTTATCACCCGCGGCTCATTGGCTCAGTGGTCGGGACTGTCGGTAGGAGTAATCGCCCGTAGCCCGCTGACAGGACATGGCGCGAAATACGTTCTTACATCGGGAAACGCATTTCTGAAAAATTCGATGAGAAAGAACTGGAAGGGAAATAAAATGGAATACACCAGTAGACGATGATACTCATATTAGACCCAAGTAATAATTGCTGGACCTTAAATACACATAACAGTATATTGATAAAATTTAGGATCGCAGAAAAAGTACAATATGTCTCCGGTTTCTCTTTTTTCATATCGCAACCCTGGAGTCGCAAAACTTGTACATGATGGTTGATTATTGTTTCCAAATATGTTCTAAGTTATTATGAAAGGAAATAAAATTTGATCGCTTAAAAACGAAGTCACCCATTGGCTATTCTTATAATTATGTTAGTGTCGGTGGCCTTATGATTTATAACTTTGGCATGGCGAACTAATAACCATACTGGTGATCTTCTGTTCATTTTGAGCAGAGCTCACGAATATTTATTATTGAAAGTGTAAAATAAACCATGCACAGTGTGTAATTTTATCCCCTCGCTGTTCCGTCTCTCGTACGTCCAGGCCTTGTGTAAGCTTTTGGTGCGCTTGACTGGCCACAGCTTCTTGGCTTTGTTCAAATTTTAACTTTTAAATCGCCCAGGGCGCTCGTTTGACACATGTAAGGCCTGCAGAGGTAGATGTTGGACTTGCTGACACGGCCTCCACCTGGGCAGCGAAAGTTTTTAATTCCTATGCTGCTCGGACCCAATAAGTTACACACCGGAGATGATGTCCGTCTTTGTGGTCCAGCGGGGGCGCTGTGTTGATTGAGACAGACTGGCGCTCTTTTTTGTCCAGGTGGACACGAACGATTTTAGTAACTTATGCAAATTTTTACTTTCCGTTGTGCCCCTAACCATTAATTTTAACCAGAGCACAAGTGTCTTCGAATTTCGCGACGGTTTGTTCACTTTGCGGGAGTGAACTAGACGGAGAGGGCGTACTTCATATTGCCTGCTTCATCGTTTGTGGATGTATGTTTTCCGTCATGGGTTATATCTGCAATTCCGCAGTGTGATTTTAAAGATGATTTTATCATGGATCCATTCTGCGCATTATATATGACAAGCATGTTCCGAAACCGTGGCTAGTTACATCAGTCTTTATTCTTTGGAATTGATTTGTGGATCAGGAGCTGAGGTTTGTATCTGATTTAGCAATGTCAGAATCGAGACTCAAGAGAGCAGATTCTCGATCTGACTGTTTGCAGCTGGTTGTCGATAAAACGGAGAGCCCGAGTTCATCTCCAGAGCTTCGCGAAATTTTCAAAGGAGCCGCTCCTTTAGGCAGAAGAGTGAAATTTTACATCAGTGGTGGCGGAGAAGTGGAAGATGAGGATGACGAAGAGGAACAGGAAGGGCAAGAGGATACTGACGACGAGTTCGATGATATTCCTGCTTTGAAGAATATTGGTTTTGATGAACATTATCATTTCGTGGCTATCCAGATGAGTCCTTTAACTGAGACTAGCTCAAAGAAAGGACAGACCACAGGATCAAGTCACTCTAGTGTGAAGCATCCGTTGTTAGCCTCTTCTAGATCTAGTAGCGCTAAGTATGCCAATAGTGATTTGTTTTTATCTCACAACTCAGCACACGCATCAGCAATGCAGCGTAACTCTGATAGTCGCCTTAGTTATGATGGTGCTTTGTTACCACAAGGTTTACTAAACACAGAGGACGAGGACGATCAGCCGGGTAAATATCATAACAGCGACTTTGCCATCCACACAGATGCATCGCAGCGACATGACCCGAATGCAAACAGCGGCAGTAATAATCACCGCTTGCTTCATCAAAATTGGCTTGCTTCAACCAGTTCCCATAGGAGAGTTGGTGCGACTTTACCAAGTGAACTTAACACCGAAGGTTTTGCCAGTGCTTATTTGTATCAAAACATCGACTTTGGCCCCTGCAAAGACTCTGATGACACTTATCAACACTTTCCACGTGATCCAAACACCAAAGGCTACGGTAATGCTCCTCTTGTGTGTGACAATTTTCTTGATAGCGCCAGTGGACATGGAGGCGCTTATGCATCTTTACCATATGATTCTGAGCCAAAGACTTATGACCGCAGCAAAAATCAAAGCATCAACCGTTCCTCCTCTGCCCTTAACAAAGACAAATCACTGTTAAACACTTTATCTCACCTACACAAATACATAAGGGATGGAAATCCACATTTGTCGGACATTGAACAAGATGTCCGCATTAATGATACCGACAAATTGCTTCTAGACAGAATTGCTGATTTATACAATCACATAGAAAGGTATGGGAGTGCACCAAATGTACCTGGTGTGTATCGCAATACTGACATTGAACAAGCTGACATTGCCCATTATCATTTTCAAAAAGAGCAGCAATTGCCTATCCCAGCGGCCGCTGATACACACCAGAACACAAGCGGCACCAATTATTACTCGTTGCAGCATACAGGGGCGAAATCTAAATACAGCAACACAATGTGGGATTTCAACGCATATCGCTCTCAAGTTCATTTGAATCGTCCTCTTCCATTCAAAAGTGGTCACAAACACTCTAACAATCTTCAAGACTCTTGCAGAAGGACCTCTTTTTTAGGTGCTGATGTTGCCAATAATGAAGCTACACTATCATCATACAATGGTGTAGAAAAATCAAACATCTCTGGCTATGGGTTGGTAGGGCCAAGAAAAGATTTCAAGTATCAATATGGTAACAGCTCTAAGACGGCACATCTTACTAATCACACCCACAGCAGCAAGGCACAAGATCTCTATCTGGCTTTCAGCCAGTCTCAGAGTCGTCATATATCAATGGATCAGCCAGAACATCTCCATTCTTCAATTCACAAAAGTCAAACAGAGTCATATAATAGTTCTGCTGGAGCTCAAGCTCCTGACCTTCTCAATAAACATCTGCACCACAGAAGACAAAAGTGTAACCCCCCACCCAGAAAAGGTTGTATTACAAGAATTCTGCCGAGCGAATATGAGAAAGATTTGTCTTCAGCACTACATGAACAGAGTTTGCAGTGTCGATGTGGTGAGGATGATTCGGCAGACCCAGAGAAAAAGCTTATTCGAGAGGCATTGCGTCTGGCCATGATACAGTGTAGGCCTGGGTCACATGAAAATGGTGTTGTACGCTACAATGGTTCGGCTGCGAAAAACGATCGTCCTGAAATTCCACGATGTTCAAATCACAACTGGGAAAGGAATTCTGCCGTAATTGCCTTTTTTATTTTTTCCTCTCACCCATTATTTAAAAAAAAATTTTTTTTTCTGTATATTGTTTCTACTTAAATTGTATTCTGCTGGCGACTTCATGAGATATCAAATAATTGAAGCAATATTTTATTCACAGAGAGCCTAACAACAAGACTGAAATATCATTAGTCCTCACAGCTATTTGTCAATCGGTGACAAATTCTTTCAATGAATACCACCAGCTTGCATTCATCTTCGAAGTAATATGATTGCAATATCTCTTTCTTTTTCCAGAACCAGTGGATCTCATCGTCTCTGGTGCCGACTTCCCAAGCAGAAAATTGGGGGAGTAGTGGGCAGGATGAGGTCGATGGCACCGTCTTGCAACTGCCTGCTAGAATAAGGTCAACTAAGGGTTCGCAAAACACTGCCAAAATGGCCGGTGACTCCCCTCCAGTTGAAAGCTTCAAAAAGTTTCGCTCCCTCGACTTTCAGCTGCGCTTTGAGAATGTTTTCAGCACAGATCCTTCCTCCATCTGCTCCCCTTTACCCTTTTTCAAGTGAGTCTTATCTTTTTATGCTTAGTGAAAAAAATTTGTACGTGGGCTTTCCTAAAAGGTGATCTCAGAATTGTGACATTTTCACTAAAAAATTAAATTCTGTAACATTTGAGTACATGTACTGAAGTTAGATTATGAAAGTGCCATGCCAAAGTAAATTTTGAAACTGAGGGCTAGGTTTGTGGAGATTAAACAAGAAAATAAAAATAAATTAATAAACCATTTTTTAAATTTTAAGGAACATTAGCTGCAGGCAAAATCTTCCTTTGGAATTAGTTTACATCTGAATATTTTGTCTTTACGTTATCACAATAATTTTAATTTACAAATTACAGGGAACACTTTATATTCATTTCTTTTTTCTTTCTTAGCTGGGCTGAGTCAAATGATGTTTGGAAGAACATGCTTAAAAAAGAACTGACTTTCCAGCGCGACCCAGGCATGTTCAAGAATCACCCTGAGTTGCAGCCCAGAATGCGCTCCATTTTGCTGGACTGGCTTTCAGAAGTAAATCTTCCTGTTCTACTGTTTGAGTGAATAACTATAAGCACGTAGCATTCGTAACAGTTTGGGTTTACTTGTCAAGTTTCAAGCTACAGTTATTAGTTGCTTAGTACTATCAAACCTCATCCTAGTTTTGCTTTAAATATTTTGATTTTTTTGATTTACATTTTATCAATTTTTTTTATAGTGTTTTCTCTTCTTGACAATTACAAATGACTTGGTCTTTCAATAATTTAGTTTTAAAGAAATTCTTTGTAAATGCTTGGTAAAATACTATATGTAGATTTTGTGCTGTAAACGTTTTTTTTCACCCTCCTGAACTTGTCCAATGTGGTAAACATTTTTTTTTTAAAATTCAAATGTTATAGGACTTAAAAGTATTGGCATTTTGCTCAAAGAGAGGCAATTTGTAGAATGTTAAGCACTTTCTTAATCCCCTTTGATTCAATATATGTTGATTCAGTTGCATGCTGATGATTTACTTTCTGTTGCAGGTATGTGAAGTTTACAGGTTACACAAAGAAACATTCATGTTGGCGGTGGACTTCATTGATCGCTACCTCAGTGTCACCACAAATGTTCCCAAGACACAGCTCCAGTTACTTGGCATCTCAGCTCTCTTTGTTGCGGCTAAACTGGAGGTAAAGCTGACTGTCTTATCCCTTTCACTTACCAGTTATTCACCTCAGTTAGAAAACTGTAGACAATAATCTACATTTGACTGCAACAGTGACTTTTAGCTACAGTTGTCATACTTGTATAAATCATGCAGTGCAAACTGTTCCTATTGATCCATATGATTGCTGAGCAGATCTTTTCAATAACACTTAACGGTTCTTTATACTTTCTAAAAGATAGAATTGTTGGTCCCATCTGATATCACAGATGTCCTAATTTCTTATGGACAAGTTGATTTTCTTTTGCTTAGGCTCATAACATAAACGACAGAATGAGCTGGGCTTATTGAATTCTTTTTCACTTTCTTACTTCAGATTTACCCTTTTTCTCCACAGGAAATTTATCCCCCAAAACTTAATGAATTTGCTTATGTGACAGACTCTGCTTGTACAGAACAGGAAATTATTAAGCAAGAAATGATCATTGTTAAGGTAAGAATAATAGTAACGTTATCTTTAATATCATTCAGTGAACATCGTTATTTTTGGTGTATGCTAAATGACCACATTCAACAAATATGACAGCAGCTGGCAACATTTTTGTAACAAATGCAGTTCTATCAGTTGCATTGTTACAAATTTATGACCCTTGATCTTAAAATCTATTTTTAGGTTCTGTTGCATTCCTGTCATAACACTTTTTAACCAAATTACATGGCTGAACAAAAATAGTTTCATTCCCTAATTCATTTTTTGTTTCATACAAAACTTCTTGTTTGTTCCCTTATAGCTCTCAGGATATAGTTTTTCTTTATTAAATTGTTTACTTAACTCATTTATTTATAAATTGAATCTTTTTTACCTTGAATCCTCGACTAATTCTGATTTTTTTTTTTTATGTTGCAGGCCCTCAAGTGGAATCTTACCCCAATGACTACAAATGCTTGGTTGTGTGTCTACCTTCAAGTAGCGAACATTGACCACATCCATGACCCTGCCCTGGGTTTTGTATTTCCTCAGTTTTCCACACATGCCTTCATCCAGATATCTAGGGTACTAATTTTATTTCTTGCTCCTGTTCTTGTTCATAATCTAAATATTTTTTCAATGATTTCACCAATTTTATCTCTGTTAAGAGAGAAATGCTTTCACACAAGTCACAACTCCTAAAAAATTGTGATTCTTATGCGCCTGTTCATTGATTCACACTTTTTAAAGATTTGATCACCTTTTATCACACTTATGCTATTCTTTTTCTGCACAGCTTTGTGACCTCTGTGTTATGGATGCTGGCTCTCTAAAATACCGCTACAGCCTCATTGCTGCAGCAGCACTCTATCACCACACCAATGAACATGTTGTGAAAGAAGTGTCAGGTAAATGTATTTGCAGTTTTTTTTTTTTAGAGCACCTTCAATTTTATTGTCTTTGATTTCACAGTCCATGCAGTACCAAATGTGGGATAGATGCTTCTCTTTCTTTATAATTGCCTTTTGAAAGATTATCAACTTTAGTCTTTTTACAAGTCATGCTTCAATATTTTGATGCTCCCTTTTTTTTAGCATCAATGCGGTTAGTTTCAAGATCATGCTAAATATATGTTCAATTTAAAGGATTTCTTAGGTCCATTTGATTTTGTTTACACAATGTTCCACTGTAAGTTGGTTCTAAGATTCTGTAGATGGTTCACACACAGATCTTCACTCATGATGGACTTTTCATGTTTAACGTTCCCATCAAACAAACCACCCTTTTTAACATTGTTAATTGTATTCATTTTCCTTTTGGCACAATGGCATTTTATTAATCGAAAAAGATAAGGAAAGGTTCAGGAACAACAGTCTTTGAGTCTACCTTTGTACAAATTATGCTCTGAATTAAAACATTCTTATTTACCTTGGAATTGTAGGTTTGAATTGGGCTGACTTGTACCCTTGTGTGCGATGGATGGCCCCATTTGCCAAGGCTATCTTGGAAGTCGGCCAATCACCCATGAAGTTTTTCCCGCAGATCAACAATGAAGATGCTCACAACATTCAGACACATAATGTAGACATGGCCCTTTTGGTAAGTGGGCGTTTTAATTTTATGTCAATGACAGCTACTAATACTATGTACTTTGAGCTTCTTACATTTTCTTGCATGCTTTTTGTTTCTCTTGGTTATTAAATTACCTATAGAATGCTGCAACTGATTTCAATATTTAACTGAGCACTGAAGCAGGGTTGCCTACCCAAACCTATGGGCTTCATGGAAACCATCCACCAAAATCAGGGACAAAACGCGATAAAGCTAACTTTTAAAAAATGACATCAGTTTTTGCTAATTTCACTTAAAACACGGATAAAATCAACCATTCATCTGTTGGAGACAGTCAAGCTAGGACTAAAGTATAAAAGGAATTATCATACCAGGGATGAGAAAAGGACACTCAATTTTATTTTTACTGAATTTTTGAAAATTGGTGACTGCTAGGGACCTAGGCAGAAGCACTCTCTCTCTCTCTACCTGGGCTCCTAAATTTAAACAAAGTTGTATTGTCCAAAGAGTTATGATAGTGGAGCATTTTTTTCTTTCTGATTTAGCTCATTTTTTTTTTTTTCACTCAGTCTAAGAGATTGAATGACCTGCTGTAGCTCATCTACATCTGTGTCCCCTAAATGTTAATTGTTACTGCTTTCTGTACATGTATTTTATTGGCTCAACTAAGGCCACGTAAAAGCTTACTCGTCAGTGTATACATAAAGGCCTATATTCTGGTTAAATATTGAGCCCTGCTCTCCTATCTTTATCTTTTCTTTTAAAAAGACATTTGAGCTGAATATGATAAATATCAGTTAGGTCTCACTAGGCCCGCCTGGCCATGTAAAAAAGAAAAAATCTAGACTTATAATCATTTACTTTGGAATGAAAATCATCTCCTTTTCTGTGAGCAAAAATATAATAAAAAATGTAAATCACCTAGATCTTCTACAATAATAGTCTCATGTCATGCCCTGTTTTGATTATCTATCTAGATCTAGACTTGAATTTACACAAGATCTAGCTCTACACGTATTTAGGATTTCCCAATTGATCTTAATACTTGACAAGTTTTAGAATGTATCTTAACAAAAAGAGACTGCCAAGTCACATTAACTATTGTCAAATGAAATCAGAATGATTCCTTGTTGCACATAACTGCGAGGTTTGGGTGTGAAGATGGAGAGAACAATGTTTTTCGGACAAATGTACGAATAAAACAACTCGATGGGACCGATATCTTGGATAATTTCAACTATAATACAAATCTCGATATTGGAATTGAAAATATAAATATCAAACAAAAATGCACGATATTGATACAATATATATCACCCAGTTTTATACCTTCACACAGGTTGATACTGGATGATGGAAAAATATCGTTCTTGTCATAGAAATTTTCTCTATTTTTTTCTCCGCTAATTCCAAAACAAAAACGATAATATCTGATTATAGCGTATGTTAGGCCACTCTAAATGCTGAAACAAGACGCAAAAAATACGGGTTTTCAGGATATGGTATCAATTCCGGGACTTTCCCGCATTTTCCGGGACCTTAGGCACCACTGCTGAACTGGCAGTTAAACATTTCAAAGTATTAAAGACAGCAATACTGGGGCAATTTAAACTTTTAAGTAAAGCTTGGATTAGTCACCCATGCAGCATAACCCGTAGGGCTTTAAGAGTGTAGGGTTGTTTTAATTACTTTATATCTGTTTATGTCATTTATACTCATATAGGAGGCTTAGAGGCTTGTGAGATATATGTACTGGGTAACTTTCAATAGTACTTGAAAAGCTTTTAAAATGTTATTGACGTGCTGAGGCATATTGTATGTGGTTTCCTACCTCATGGTCCTGTTCCATTTGAGATGGGATCTTTCCTCTTACATCATTATTTTTAGATGTGAACATTCCTTCTGTTCATCATTTTCAGCTTGCTATTACTCATACTGTCTTAAAGCACTCTTTGATATTAAGTGGTAATGACAGTACTGATTACACCCAAATAAAATTTCATTTGTTTCTTTATAAAATGTGCTTTCAAGACATCTATATTAGCCATTAGACACTAGACAAGTTGCATTTGGCACAGAACACATACATTTCCCTCCTTTCTTAAAATTTAGATCCAGAGTCTAAATACCATAGTATCAATTTGAATAGTTATTTCTGTTATTTGCATCCTGGAAGCATTTATTCACATATATGACTTGTAACACTTATCAAATGACCATATGCCATTTTTTTTTTTGGTCATCCAAGTATCACTAATTTGAAAGATCATTTTGATAGATGAGGAGCTTTAATCAAAATGTCCTTAGTCAATATAGGAAAAACTTCCTGCCCATCTCGTATGGTCATGTTAAAATCTATCTTTGATGATGATATCTAAAATAGTTCCATGGGATGGGACATTTATACAAGATTATTTAACCTCACGAATGAAGTCAATGGTTATGCAGCGATTATGTATTAGATAGATTTCATGTTTTGCTTTAACATGATCCATAATTTGAATGGTTTGTTTTCCCACAGGACCGTTCCCTCACTCACCAAGCGATGATGGATGAAAGGGAGTGTCTGTCCTCTTCATCACCTCTTGACCTGACCTCTCAGTTGGTTTGTTTGCTAGAGCCCCCTTCCCCTCCTACACAAGCTACAGATAGAAATTATGCCCTTGGATCTGATTTGACTCAACAGGCACAGGATACTGCATTAACAACCACCAACTCTAACAATGTCTCAGAAAGTGATGTTCTGTCTTCATCTGTGCATGCTAGTTTTTTAGGAGGTGCAAATTTGGAAACTGAGCCAGAAGAAGAAATGGATCAACAACGTGCATGTAGCTAGCGTTGACCTCTGCTATTATGGTGAGACTGTTGTTTTAAATTATTAGAAGCGTATGCCGAAGTAGGTTGGCGGTGGGGGCATATGGTGTTTGATAATTCAATCTAGCTGGTGCCAAGAAATCTGGAGTTATTCATACTCCCATTATTTGACCTTATATTAATGCATTGTTTCACTTCTGTTTAGTATGTGGTTATTGTGCATTTAAATACATTATGGTCTCACTGCTTCATTGATGTGTCAGCTGCCAGCATCTTCATGATTTTTGTGGACTCGAGGACCTTTTTGTTTCTCTGCTCTTACTTTACAAATGAAATAAAAAGAGACATAACATGTTTTATTTCAGGCCCATTAAAGATTTTGATAGGCCTGTAGTTTTTTTTTCCATGATACTCCTTCTAATCCCTTCTATAACAGTCTTGAGCAATTTCTTAATTCCATTGTCAGTGCCATTCAAACCCCTCCCCCCTCTATGACAGCAGGGTACTAGGAACCCCATAACAATTAAAGTAACCACATTATGAATGTACACCATGTTATACTGGAAAGGCAAAGGGTTTTTAGCATGCTTTATGATGCAAAGTGATGTAAGCAAAACCAGTGCTCTGTGTATATAGAAAATAATTGATCAGGGTGATTTTTATGTATTGCCCAGTCATCAATCATTACTTTTAGCTGTTACAAATATCAATGACAAACTAAAAACTCAGTTTACCTACAAAAGTACTTAAAGTGAGCTTTGATATTGATTTTTTTTTTTTTTTTTGTTCAAAATATCTTTCAAGTATATTAGCTAAAAGATTTATTCTACTACCCCCCGCCCCCTTTTTTTTTTAAACCAGGTCAATTGTTTTATTACTCATTTGCAAAGACTTTCATATATCTCAATATCAAAGGCATATCAAACATGGTTGATATTTCTATTCAACAGGGTATTGTATGATTTTTCTTCTTCATGTCACCATGAGAGAATCTGCATCTGATTCAAATGCTACCAAAAATTAATATCGTGCTTTATCTCTTATAAGTAAATGAAATTATAAAGCAAGGCTACCCCCCAATTTAAAAAACAAAAATTAATTATAAATCGAAAGGTGGACAAGTTTTTGCGATATTACATCAGCACTGCTCTAAATCCTTTAGTATCCTTACCATTATTTATAATATAGTCACGGCATCCGTATACATCACTATAGATTTTTTTTATTTAATATAGAGGTCTGGAAGGAAGTTGTTGTCTTTAGAGTTTTCATGGCATACATTTCTAAATTTATTAGCTTTGTTTTCTGCACTTTTTGAGATTATCATTTCTCTTCACATAAATATATTTGACATAAGATTTTCCAGTGTGGGGTTCAAATTTTGTCTTGAACAATGAACATAAGTTTGTTGAGCTGTTGAGATCAGGTAACAACCTTGTCTTCCTCGATAGCACCGGTTTTATTTCCACAATAAGCTTTGTTAATCAATTCTATATATAAAAATATAATTTATGTATATTTATAACAAAAAGATGAACATCCGTCTTTCGCTTTTATTCTTCTAATCAAAGAATCAAATCTTGGCAAGAGTATTCATTTGTGTGTTAGCTAAGTGCCTTTTTGTTCTGTTACTTTGTGAGATGCTATTTTTATCCATACCTCATTGTTATTTATTTATTGTTTCCTGTAGTCTTACTATTTTAAAAATGGTTTATTTGTGTCTGTCTTGAACAGTATCTGCCAAAAGTATTATTGTTATTAAACAGTCATTTTTAAAAGCACAAGTGTGAGAATGTGAGTAACCTCATTTTAGAAGCTCTCATGAGACATGCATAATATATACTGACTTGAATATAATACAACTGGCATTGAATTTTGATTTTGGGAGGCAGGCCTTAAGTTATGCAGGGAAGAAGTTTGTTTGATGAAGGTTGAGGGATTGCAGTAAAATTGCCCTCTTCCCCTTGATGTGTTGCTTTTTTGTATATTTGTATGCTTGATCAGTAATTTTAATATTAACATTATCCATGTTTATTTGAAGGTACTGGAGAAGACACCGTTGAGTTTTAATGATTTTAATCCTTAAGTGTGAGTGCAGCCTTGCTACAATTGAAGAAGGATTAAAATTTTACGCATTTTTGTGTTAAACATTTTTGTTTTATTACTTGTCTCATGGATTGCTGTTTTGATTATACAATGGATTATGAAAATAAAAGTCTTGGTATATAATATTTATAAATTTCTTGTCTTTTCCTGACTTGCTTGAGTACCTACTAGTTGGCACTTTGTTGCTTTCATAATCTTGAAAATTCATTTTTTCCAGTGGCTTTAACATAATGCAAATGGTTGCATCTTTTCACATTTGTTTGTCTCTTGGCTGTTTCATATAATGTGAATGTAACCATGACAAACACAATGTGCTCCCTAATGTCAATATACACTCAATTATGTTGCTCACTATTTCATTATGTTTTGTCTTTTATTACCATTAGCCTTTTCCTTACTAATGCTCATTAAAGAAAACACACATAAAGATAAAGCTAGCTTTATTTAGATACAAAGTGAATACAAAGACTGGCTCTATGCGAGTACTTATGTATAGTGTTTGTATATTTTAAATCCTACTTAACCCTTTTTAGAGTCATTTGCGTGACTCAACTGCTCACATATTTGGTTTGGAAGGCCTAATTAGTTAGATTAGCAATGATCATAGCCATAATTCGAATCTTAAAAATTTTAACTCATTTTTTTTTTACTGTAATGAGCTAGGACTAGGGATACAAGTACTTGTTTCGAAAGGGTTCCTGAACTGCATGCATATTTTTTTTTTCTTTTGGAATTGCTTTGAATAGTGGAGGCCCAAATATCTTTAAGATATATAGTTGATTTATTCCCATTATTTGTTTAATTACAGTTATGCATTTATTCAGGCTGGCTAATTATGGGGGATGATAGTTGGACTACCACTGGTTTAAAAAATTTAATACTGTAGCTTTCAGATACTTTTTCCAGCAAATCAAAATATTTGCATAAGCTGATGTTCAAGGTCTTGCAAGTTATGTTTACAAAAGAAAAGTGACTTAAGCAATTGATTTTACCAGTCCTTAGACCTCAATATTTTTATAACTTATTTCTTGTATATAATAACCTTAATTGTTCATCAATGAACAGTTACCCTAAAAAGCAAACAAGAAAAAAAAACCAACCTTTTAATAGGGTCAACAAGAAAATTCTGCCATACAATTAATTAATTTTCATATTGCTACAAAGAAACTGAATCTATACTAGATTTGATCACATTTGGTCTCTACTTTTCAATAGAGATTTCAAGCTTATTCTCTTGTTTTTAAATAGAAAACGTTCATTAAGCGGTATGCTGATGGGCTTGAAACCACACTTTAATATCTTTTATTTAAAAAAAAAAGTTATTGAGAGAAAAAAGACAGAAAAAAGTTACGTGCACGGTTGTAGCTCACTTTTAGAACATTTATTATATCATCATATGCTTCAAGAGATGTTGGAACTATTTAAATTTGCAGATTAGTCTGACATTATTCTAAAAAAGAATCTACCACCACAGAACCAGACGTACAAAAATTGCATTACTAAATTTTTTTTCATTGACTTCTTTGGAAATTCTGTGCAGGACAGAATAAATGTTTAAGTGTGAAAATGTTAAAATTTTGTTTTAATTATATAGAAAAAATATATATAAAGGTTTTCAGTACTGAAGCCGAGGAAAAAAAAGTAAATGGGATGTACAAATAGTTTGTCTTGTGAACATTTGTACTTTTACCACCATTTTTATTTCAAAATCATGAAATTCCCTAATGAATTACAAGATACAAAATTTCCTGTGTGTCATATAACACAATAATTCATGTTAATATATACCTCAAATTTATTATCTTGCACTTCAAAGTATGTTTCTTTCTGCTTCATTTGTATCATATCTATTTTAAGTAAGATCATGTTTTTTCCCATGAGGTCAGATCTAAAAAAAAACCTTTGCGTTTTCATAATGCATTTTACATCACCTTCCTCTTTTTTTTGTAAAGATTGTTAGTTTTGGAGAATATGTAAGTTTAATCATCTCCCTCATTCAAGTTTGCTGATTTAAACTGCTCTGGATAGAAGGAATTGGTATATGTATTAGCTTTCTGTTTGTCCTTTTAATCGATGCTAAATAATTGAAAGTTTTTTGAGTTGATTATTCTCAATTTGAAATCAATATTGCTTTTTAGCCGCCACTAGTGCTGGGAGGTCTTTTTTTTCCAGTTTATTAAGTCTTAATTTCTTATATAATTAAAAAACAAAAGATAACCACAGCACTTACATTCATTAAAATAATCAACAGATGAATGCTTGTGAAAAATGTTCAGGGGACCGGGTAGTGTCAAAAGAATAAGCAAGGTATCTGAACCATTGAATATAAATCCATTCATTTCACAATCAAAATTCAGCTCTCAGAACTCATGAACTCTAAACTAAGGGCCAGTTTTAGGTTATATATATGTATATATATATATATATATATATATATATATATATATATATATATATATATATATATATATATATATATTGCCCTTAATTAATAAAATAAATCATGCTTTGGGCAACATTTGATAAAGAGGCACTTTGGGTATTTACTATACATTGTATATCATATTTAAGCAGGCATCAATTAACTGATTTTGTTCATATCTGCAAATCTTTAGAGAAGCATATGAAAGTAAATTTTAGCTTAACAATTTTTTGTGAAAACAAAAGTTTATATGAAATCTCTGCTTTGCTAATACAAATTTATTTTTTAGCAATCATGTAGACCGAAATACACTTGCTCACTCTGAGATAATAGAAAATAATGTTTTAAATTTGTTAATGTCATATCTTTTTTTTATCAGGCAGTCATTTTAAATGATTATAATTTCGTTTGATATTTTTTGTGTGTGATATGACCCCTTACTTGCATCCCACTCACATGAATAGTGAAGTTACTAATTTCTTCTCTGCCAGCACACATTGACCCTAATTATTTGGAAAGAGTTGAAGGATTTAGTTATTTTCCTGCTCATATGTATGCACATTAAAAAATAATATAATGATTTTTGTCTTTGAGGTTTCTTAAATATGAAAAAAGCTTTTCTGTTTTAAAAAAGTCTACCAAGAAAGAGATAACATTAACAATGAATCATGATATGAAACAAACTTTTAGAATTTTTTCATGTGGAGGTGTATGACTTTTACTTTTGAAAATGTTTATCTTTCAAGTTTGACATTAGAATCCAAAAGGTATAAATGATTTCAGAAAAACATGTGTATATAATTCTTGTGCAACTTATAAATAGCCTTGGTTAAACAAATAATCCTGTTTTGTTCATGCTACGTGATCCTTATTGTGACTTTTCTTGCAATGGCTTCCACCTCTTAATGAAATTTAAACTAATGGCAATTTGCATACCTCACCTTAATACAGTGTCAAGTCTTAAACCGGTAATCTTCAAGACCTCTGTTTGGATAATGTTACCACCCACAATTTTGCTCAGATTAATGTGTGTGGACAGTCTCGGAATTTATTTTATTTTATGTAAGAAGCATAGTTTTTAACTTGTGTTCGGCCGAGACAAGCTATTTTTTTTTTTTATAATTCTACCATTAACTTATGCTTAGCCCTTCATGTTCCTAGTCTACCTTTTGCTTTAGTTTACAAGCTATATCAAGCCGGCATAGGTGAGTTTTTTGTTTTTTTTTATTTAATCAAATTAGTAATTTTTAAAGTCATTAGAAAATATTTGAAAATGAATGAGTTGCAGGTCTTTTTTTCAAATGTTTTTCATTTGTAACAGTAATTAAGCCTGGCTTTTGTTTCAAATTATCCCTGAGCAGGCTGGCATTGCATGTGGATATGATGTTCAATATAACCTAATATTATACACATGAAATTGAATTGGTCTCTCATTCCCTCTGTGAAACACTTCTAGCTATATTGTGGATGTCCCTCGACTGATGCTGCTATAGTAAAGTAATAGTATAGGTGTTTACCCTCATGATAGTGTTTTTGCTAGATTATAATTCCTAATTTGCTTCAGTCTCTTCATTCCATTGACTATATTGAAATAAATTGATATTTATTTCTCAAATACATGGTTGCTCTGAAATATTTTTTAAAATTTTTGTTGCATTGTGTTATTGTGTTTAGTTAATAATTTCTTTTTTAGTTTCTTTTTCTTTTTTTTTTTAAATGGGGGATTGGGACATAGGGTAAGAGAGAGAATACATAATCTTTTTTTTTTTTTTTTTTGGGGGGGGTGTTGGCTGTGTGTGTTTCGATTTACTATTAAATCTAAATCCTTAATTTCCTTTTTTTAAGGAATCGGTACAAATCTCCACCTTATTAAAATTTTCATTTGAACTTGAATTAATTTCAAAATAGGACATATTCAAGCCTAATGGATATCTGACAAATATCTGATTATTGAAACTAAATATGAGAAAACGTTAACTTTAAATCTACCATGAACTTGATTAATAATATGAATTCAGCCATTTCAAAAATAGTTAACATAAGGAGGTTAATTTTTCCCACATCAAGTTGAAACCTTTAATTCCTCAATTCATAAATACAATATATCAAATCAAGCTCCGATAAATACAAGGTACCTGCACAGTATTTTTTATTTTTTATCATGAAAAGAAAGGGGGCGATTCGGTTGAGAGAAGCATTGGTGACGGAAACTTGAATCGTAATTAAAATGAATCGAAGGGAGTTAATTTTCAAACAATTTCTTTCGCCTGAATTTGAACTTGAAGTACATGTGTCAAGTTTCAATGTCATTGGTTAAAGAACACCAGGGGCCTAAAGTGAAACATGCTTGCTACACGACATGAATGCTTTAGACTCATTAGAGTGCAGAGGAAATTCTTAAACGATAGTTGCCAAGACAGTTCAACTGGACATTTTAGATGCAACTCGCTCAGCTGCAGACAAAATATAATGTACATGTGTATATCTATACCTACGATCTAGTTGTTCATTTACACACACACACACATTTATTTATTAAGAATCCCACAAACATTCTTTCGCCCATTCTTTATTGTGTTCAGTAAAAGAAAAAACAATAACGCACATTCTCTTAGTCATTTTAGTTGCTCAGAGTTAGCTGAAAGGCAAACGTCATTTAGATGAAAATTTTGGCAAAATGCAGTCTCAGCAAGGCATTTGGAGAACATGAGCAGGTGTTTGATAAAACAAGTTTAGTTAGCACAACTTGTAATCACATTACACATCAAATCGCAGCCAAGTGAGTTATAATTTTATAGATACATTTTAGTTCTTTTAGCTCATTCTTAAAGAGACAATTTCGAAATGTGACGAATTTATCTAAAATTCACTTGGACGAAAACGTCAATGGGAACAATATTAAAAATTGTAGAAGCAATAGATTACATGTATTCATTAAAAAATATCATTCATTATTTTTCAAAACGAATGTCATCAGTCTTGGCTTTTCCTTTATTCCAGCAACAATTGTTAGAACAGTTTCCATATTAATATCCTTCCGTTGACAGCCAATGACTTTAATTTCCTGTTGGTGTCATATACATACTTTCATCTGGCACTACTTGTCTCTGAAGGAATTTATTTGATCCATGTATGGAAGACATAGACAGATAGTTTTCCTCCTTGATTTCACTGACAGAAGGGTGCAGATGACCATTTGCAGATGTTTCAGCGTGTGTCCACAAGAACAAGTCTTCTGTGAATGGGTTAGTAAAGTTTAAAGGGGATACCTTTCCTCGCATGTCGTTAAAATTGATAAAAGGTGATATGGGGCTTGAGCTTCTGCTACTGTTATTATTACTATCTCGTATGCTTGTCCCATTAGATGGCGTGGAGAAAGGATTAGTGTTACTTGTATGGATGCTATCTAAATGCAATGGAAAGGGGTTGTTATTACTTGTTAGACCTTGCGGTAAAATTAACGGCCTGGAAACGGGGAGTATTCCCGTTACCATGGGATTGTCTTGGAACATGCTGTCGTCCAAGAAAAAACTGATAAGTGGATCCGATGCTTGTGGAGGTTGATGTGGGGATGCCTTGGGCGAACAGGGGAGGCTGGCCGGAGCTGAAGTTTTAGCGGGGGTGGTTGCGGCATTCTTTTTTTCCATACCATCAACGAATTGAATCAAATCGCCTACTTCGATAGTACGTGGCTGTGAAGGAGGGGAATGTCTGCGTTCAGGAAGAGCTGGAGGTTTTTGATCATCCATGCCGAAAGATGCTGATGATCGTTCTAGAGTAGACACTCTGCCGTTTTTAGAATCGATTGGACTTATCCTAGGTACCTCATAGCCCGAAGTTATGTCATCACTCGGAGAATCTATGCTCACATCAAGCAAGCTTTTCATAACTGGCGTGATATCTGAAGAGCGCCGCCGTTTCCCCTGTGCTGCTCGAAGTTCTGCAATATCGGCGTAGAGCTCTGAGAAACTGCTGGAGTCTGAGGCATGAATAAGCTCCTCAGTACTGGACGAAACAGTGCGGCGCAAGTTGGACTTTAAATTGCTGCCCCCCAGTTTTCCATCAATAGATTTCGCTATAGGTACAGATCCTCCACATGATGAACATTGGGCAAATGAAGGAGCTGAAGGCAGGGGAATCTTAGAGCTGGGAATGTTACAAGTGCATTCGGTGGATGCAATGTTAGCGCTTGATGCTTGGCTCAAGTTCATCTCGTTGTTTCTTAAGTCCAAAGAACTATTCTGCTTATTTTTGCTAAACAAAAGTCTCCTTTTTTTAACGGATTTCGCAGCTGAGCCACTAACAGTATCCGCTCTAGGTTTAGAGTGTGGGCTCGTCTGTTGAAGAGGGACTGAAAAACTCACAGAAAGAGGTCTAGCTGGCAGTTCTGGGGGATCTTCTTTCTGTATCATTAATTTTTTCATTGTTTCTCTTAACTCATCAACATCTTCATATACATTTTCAAAATGTGGAGTTTTGCTCGTGTATTTTGCTGTGCCTAAATCTGACAGGCTGCTAGATCGTCTTCTGCCACAACGGCCTCCAATGGTGCTATATGGATTTTCTTTCTTGTCAATCTCTTGATACTGTCCTTCTACTTTTGTGTCTTGTACAGGCTGTGTCGGGTGATCTTCAAACTCAATCCTCTCTCTTGTGATCTTTTCAGCTATGGAAACTGAGACCTTCGCGATTTCACAGCAGTTGTTACACACTGTGGCAGCTCTTTCTCTAGCAATTGAGGAGATGCTAACATCTTTGATTACGCTATAACCACTATCAGTGACTGGGAGAGAAGAATATCTCTTGTGGTTTCCCAAAGGTTGTGTCAAAAGTTCATCGAAAGATTCTGCTACTGAAAATGCTCCATTCGAGTTGAGAGATGGTTTAATACTCACACTGCCAAGATCAAAGGCTACACTTTGGGAAAAACGAATGGAGTTGACATGGCTTCCATTTACACCTTCGCTATTTTCATCCCTCTCTGGTACCGCCTCTAGCTCTGGCGTCGAGATGCGCACATTGTCAGATGATCGTTTACTACGATTTGAGGGACTTCCTCCGATTCCTACACTTTCTGTGGGACTACCACTGAGGCCTGGTGAGCTGTTTTGCAGAGTACTTGTGCTTTGTCCTGCCACAATACCACGTTGCGGGATATCCTGATGACTATATCCATGCCTGAGTATCACAGGGCTGATGCTACCTACACTGCCATGGCTGTTATTTCTGAGAAGGGCATTGACACTGCTGTTCTCTGAGAGGCCCCTCTCTTCAAGAAACATCAGTTCTCCACCAAGGCCAAGACCACCCCCACCAACCACATCCTCACCATTGGCAATGGAGGCTCTCTCGAAAGGCGAAGATGCTGGTGACGTCGTCGTTAGAGGTTGTGGTGCGAGATGCGTATGTTGAAGTTGCATGGATGCTCCTGAACTATCCGAGTCTGACCGGTCTGACCTGAATGCTAAAGTCGTATTGCCTAGAAGTCCTTGAATTGCCTTCTCACTCACAGTAGCCGAGTCTTTTCTAATTCGGCGAGAAAGGTTTTCAGCTGGTGATTCCATATTTTGATTCGCTTGTTGCTGCTGTCGAATTTGTTGTCTGTGTATGACAGCCTTGCAAATACAAAGCCTAATATACCTTAGTGCTGCCATAGCATCGTCACACGATAGACGGAATACGCTTTGGCCAGTCGGAGAATTCCTGCAAATAAAAGAAACAATCATTCTATTTTTGTATCGAATCATTAAATCTCTCTCTCTCTCTCTCTCTCTCTCTCTCTCTCTCTCTCTCTCTCTCTCTCTCTCTCTCTCTCTCTCTCTCTCTCTCTCTCTCTCTCTCTCTCTCTCTCTCTTTCTCTAGGTCCTTCTTTTTTTTGTTCTCTCTCTATCTCTTTATCAACCTACCTATTCATCTATGTTGTCGGCCTACTAATTTATCCACCCATGTCTCTCTTTGGGAGGGGGTCGAGGGGTAGTGTTGAGTTTGGACCTGACAACAGGTACTCAGTAATCCACAAACAAGCAAGGTTTGATTCCATTTAAAAAAAACAAATATACATAACTTAAATTGTTCTGTAGATAATTTGAAAGTCAAATACATGTATTTAAATTGGTTGTAATCAACTGATTTATTTCCCTGTCTGCCTGGGTATTTTTTTATCCGCCTATATACCTGCATATACGTTCTTACTTTCTATCTCATCGACATGATAGTTTTATTTCCACTTTCATGATCCCATATATCAACCTACTCACCTACCAGTACCTAATTTTGTACAAATTGATCCATCTTCCTACACTTCTACCTAACTATTTGTGTATCTCTTTAATCCTTAACAATATCTAATTATCTGACCTTTCCTTTCTTTTTGCCTGTCTGAACTAATGACATCCGTCTTAATACTTCATTACGTTCATATGTGGCTTAACACTCATCATAAACTTAAATTAAGTAAAAATGCATCACAAACTCTAAATACCCTTAAATGCCTTTCTGGGGCTTTTCTATTCAGGTTCTTCAAATAAGGTTCCGACATAAACTAAGAAATAAAGCATCAAAGTTTACTTACGGGCCGCATTCTATGACGAGAACGGAGTTTCCCTCTCTGTTGAATCTGACAAGAGTTGAAAGACCCCAGTTGATGGTGCTCACACCTAATGAGTTGATCAACTCGATATGCTTCGAGGTCACATGCATCGTGTGCTCCCCGGCCAAGCCACACCGAACAGAGTGGGCGTTTGGTAACACGATTACCTTAAAGGTTTCTGGAATAAGGTACAAAATTAAAGTATAAGGTATGTATTTCTTTAAAAAAATGTAAGTTCAACAACATTCACACATCGTCATCATAACTACCAGACAACCACCACTACCACCACCATCACCTACTAGTACTGCTGGTATTACTACTGCTGCTGCTGCTACTGCTGCTGCTTCTGCTGCTACTACTTCTACTACTACTACTACTACTACTACTACTACTACTACTACTACTACTACTACTACTACTACGACTACTACGACTACTACGACTACTACGACTACTACGACAACTACTACTACTACTACTACTACTACTACTACTACTACTACTACTACTACTACTACTACTACTACTACTACTACTACTACTACTACTACTACTGTACTGCTGTTTAATACATATTGGCGTTTTTCATTACCACGTCTTCTACTACTTTCAAATTTTGGCACACTTCCTTAGCCATTTTGCCATGCGAGTTTGCTACGTTAATAATGATAAGTATTGAAAGTAAATCGTCCTTTTTTCATCATGTTGTCGCACACATGCATATTCCTGTTTTTTCTTTCACTCCATTCACCTTTGCCTTGCTCCACCTGAGAAGGAACCAACATCTGCTGAAGGGCCAACATCCAACTGTAGGACTCTACGTCCGTGTTGCCACTGAGCATCAGAATAGGATGACGCTCTACAATCTCCACGGCGTGCGCATGCGTCCTAGATTGGGCATTGCGCACGGAAGTAACGTTTTCTAAAATGAAGGTAACACGATCAGAGCTGTCACGTTCCCATTTTAATTCGTTCTCAAAGAGGTCCAGTTTTGCCAGGGGTTTTCCTCCACGGGAGAGGTCATTGAGGAGGGTCAGAGCTGCCCAACGGCGTTTCCACGACTAAACAGATGAAAGGGAAAAAAATGTAAAACAAATCACAAAAAGAAATATAACAAGATGCATTTTCCCTTAGCCGTCTCTTTTCCCACTTTATAAATGAGCTCTGTTTGGTTAAGAGGCAGATCACTCATTATTTTAAAGTTTGTCCCTTGGAAAAACTTAGAAATGGTTTTAGAAATTAAGAATTTAAGGAATATCAAAGACGCAAATGGGTTCTTCAAAAGCTTAGTTAAATTTGCAATAAATACTTTTAAACATACCTCACATTGGTTTTTATTATCTTATGATTTTGCGCCATTCTTATACAATAATTGAAGCTTACCGCAAATAGTACTGAAACATGAAATTTTCAATTTACAAATCAATTCATAAGAATTCGTTGAAAGAAAAAAAAGTAAAAAATACAGCTTATAGTAATGCAAAACACAAAGTCAAACAATGCCATCCGGTACTATAATTTACATGCAAACTTTACCTTAAGTTTTCTCCCCTTAATCTTAGCTGGTTGTTTGACATCAAGATAGCCGAACTTCTGGGTAGGTATGATGTCTTCTTGCATCTTCCTCAGTGCCTTCTGGATTAAAAAAAAATTGCTACTCAAAGGAAAATTTCACACATGTTAATTCAAGGATGATCAGAATTTGCAGCGTCCATATACACCGACACATCTACTGAATCATGACGCCTTTTACAAAGCTGCTAAGTCCAAACTGCCCCTAGCGAGTAAGTAGAGGGTGATATCGTGACCTTTCAGAGTCCTGGATGTACTAGCGTCCCTGATCAGCTGGCTTAGACTGGTCCAATTTGCAGATGACTGCAACTGAAAACGATCCAGGTTATGAGTTAGTTGTGAACTAACCAAGGTTGAAGTCAAGATAGGCAGCACTGATTGGGTTAATGACCCATGAAGATATTATCAAACTGGAAGAAGCTGGTCTATAGATTTTTCCCAATAGACGACCATTGAACAGTTTAATTTTTTTTTTACAATAAGAAACTTCCTTTAAATGCCGCACATTTTCACGAAAGCGTCCTTATAATCTCTAAGGAAAAAAAAGCAACCGGAAAAACCGAATAGGATGATTTTCAATATGACAATCTTCCGTTGATGTTGATGAGACCAGTCAACCGCATGCAAAGTCTTCAAACTAATAAAATCTTAAAACCTAATTCCGAATTTTAAAAAAATAAAGATATTACTACATAAAATGTGTATGAACTCTCAATGAGTAATTCTGGAATATAAAAGCTTGAGATACAAAGATTGAGTATGTTAACTTCGTTACAAAGATCGCACAACTGACACGATGCTAATCGAAACATAGACTCTACTAAACCTTCACTGTGCCTAAGCCAATCAGATTCACCGATGGTATAATAGGTAAGTCCTCTGAGATAGTGTTTGAATGCTCTCCGATAACACCCGATCATCGGTTCACCTATTAAATAACGCCCTGTCAGAGATAGGTACAGGAGCAATAGTTATCTCCATGTAGGAGATAGCATTATTCTTTCATAACGTTAACACACCATTATCTAATATATAATTTTATATATACATATATATATATATATATATATATATATATATATATATATATATATATAAAACCACATAAAAATTTTAAAAGAAAAAAAAGACAATACAATTACATAATATGTGAAAACTGAATAAACTGTTGTAACACAAAATCCTGTCGATTTTTCCTTTCTTTTCCCTTTGAAGTAAACTGTACATGATTTGCATGACCTAAGTGTGGTTGGATCTCAACAAATAAGTCAAAGCATTCATAAAAAATAGACCCATTTGATCCATTTCAGCAAGACAAAACCTTGATATCTAAATAACAATATTTAAAATTAAAGAGAAACAGTGAAATGAAAAAGACACATTTTCTACATGCGTCATTGCGAATTTAATGAAACTAGCGTCAACTTCTAAGATGGGATGATTTTTTTCGTTACCAACACCGATACTCGCAAATAAAGATAATTGTGCAGTTAGAGTGAATCATACAACATACAACACACAGCATAAATAACATGAGCTTTGCATTGAAAAATACTATCTCTCTGATTTGTTAAAAACTACTTATTTTCCTGGAAAAAAATTGCACTGGCAATGAGAATTGCAAGCGAATTTTTCAAATTGTGATTGGTAAGCTCGATAAATTTTAAAGTAGATGGTCAAATTGAGAATCTAAGCAGCAACCCCTTTTCAATATAACCCTCACATTTTGTCACTAACTAAAAAAAATACACAATAGTCAAATGTTCTTCAAAACTATCACTCGCATTCTGGATGTTTTATATTTTACATCAATAATTACAAAGTTCGAAAATGTTTAAAACCTTATAGGGCGAAAGCAATATTTCAGTACCGTATTCATTACTTAAAAAAAAACCGAAAAGCACGCACACTACAAGAAGACTATACACTGCAATTTTTTACAATCACAGCATTGTGTGGATGAATAATTGACATTTTTAGGACAATTATGAACAAAAACTAATTAAAAACACTACAATGAAATACATATTTTAAATAACAGTTTATTTTTTCATAAATAATATTTACTATTGCCAAGTTGTTTACTTTAGCTTCAAATCAAGCTTTCATTACGATAAGTGTAGGGATAAGCATTGTTATTTTGTTAAGTGAATGAGCGCGTATTGAATACAACAAAACTTGGGATGTAAAATTGCGTGCTCCACTGCGATAAGCATGATAAGCGAGAATGTTTGAATCGCGTCCAGATTACGGATAGATCGAAGTTTAATCAAACTTTGTATCCTTTATGCTGAAAAAATGGCCATCGGTGTTTCAAAAGAATGTGGGCGATTTTTGTGATTTTTGTTGGATTTTTGTTATTGTAGATAACATGAAAGAAAAATTTGAAACAGCCTTTTTTGTGTTTAACGCACTTATTCACGACGAAGGGTTTACACGAACACACACACAGGTAAATAACGATAAGATTTCAAAACCGCTTATGGTAGCGCTGAAGCCGGCATTCAGACCAGTGGAAGATAGTTCCCATCTCTAATCTAATAAACATGAATGTCTTAAGTTAAGTTTCATAGCACGATCACCTCATTATTTTGTTTGACCACATTGAGCAAAAACCACAATTACATCTGCGAAACTTACAAAATTTAAGAAACGTTTATTGGGAGACTGAGAGGTTATGCGGACAAAAAAATTAAATGTAAAAAATAAAAGATAAAGAGGAAATTTTTTTGCGGCTGTTAAAAAAATTTACTTCAACACTATTTTAATCCTCTTCTCTTTGGCTTTTCAACAGGGAAGTCACTTTTAAACAAGATTTCAGTAAAACAAGATAATGCATGCTACATCTGACATGACAAGAGGCGAAACAGTACAGCCTAATCAGCTCAAACGTGATGTGCATTTTATGCCCCGCATTCTCAGATTTGAAATTTGTAGCATTCTTTTCATTATACACCTATGCAATACTATACAGGACAATAATATAACCATCACAATAATGCGCAGGATGACTTTGTTTTCTAATAAAACCGAATAAATAATGAAACGCGCTTTTAATCAACAATCATCTCATTCTTACTTTTAAAGAATGGAAACAATTTATGTTTATGGAAAATAGAGAAAACTGAGTTTGTTTTTGCTCAACATTATGATTGAAAGCGTCGATTTATGTTTGTACGTTACCAATTCGCCAAATGGAGATATCGTTAATTATACAAAATGACGTCAACTGTTATCCCAGTAAATGACATTATGAAGTCTTCAGATTGTTACAGTTACAAAGCTTAGATGAAGAGAAATTGCTTTCCTCTCTGTCTCGATAGCAAGTTATCTTTTGACTTTGACGCAAGGTGGAGACAATGTCAGAGAATGGTGAAACTGTGGGCTAGTAGCACTATATTGTTTCACATCTGTCAGTCTCTCTGTCTTGTCCGGGAGTTTAGCACTGTTGATATGCATTGTGAGACAAAATCGGTTTTAAAGGGTGTGCATTACAAATATGCCTTGGGCTGTAAAAGACTAAGTAGAGCCAGTCCTTTATAAAATAAAATATCAAAGAATTACAAATTCAGAGTTCAGATTCCTTGACATAAAGGAACTCAGTTGATGAAAAATCGTTTTCATAGTGTTTTAGTTTATTTTTATTTTTAGCTCTATGGTATTGAAAACTGGCATTGAAAAGCAAGACCGATAAAAATATGAAGAATCGGCGGAAGAGAGCGAAAGATAGAAAAGATAAAGAAAGAGAGAGAGAGAGAGAGAGAGAGAGAGAGAGAGAGAGAGAGAGAGAGAGAGAGAGAGAGAGAGAGAGAGAGAGACAGAGAGACAGAGAGAGAGAGAGAGAGAGGCAGACAAACAGACGGAGACAAAGTCAGAGTGCTGGAGAATGAGTGAGAGAGATATAGACAGACAGAGACAGAGAGCTTGAGATCATGTTAGTGAGAGAGAGAGAGAGAGAGAGAGAGAGAGAGAGAGAGAGAGAGAGAGAGAGAGAGAGAGAGAGAAAGAGAGACAGACAGAGAGACATAGAGACAGAGACAGACAGGAAGACGGAGACAGAAACAGCGAGTTGGAGAGTGAGTGAGTGAGTGAGAGAGAGAGAGAGAGAGAGAGAGAGAGAGAGAGAGAGAGAGAGAGAGACAGACAGACAGACAGACAGACAGAGAGAGACACATCGACAGACAGACAGAGACAGAGAACTGGAGATAGTCTGAGTGAGAGAGGGAGTGAGAGAGAGAGACAGACAGACGGACAGAGAGACAGAGAGACAGACAAAAACAGAGAGCTGGAGAGTGTGTGATTGAGAGAGAGAGAGAGAGAGAGAGAGAGAGAGAGAGAGAGAGAGAGAGAGAGAGAGAGAGAGAGAGAGAGAGAAACTCTGTAACTGTAAGGTTGGACAAAATTATGTTAGCAGCGTAAATAAGGTTCACTTATTATCATGATTTGATATAATTAAGCTCAAGGATGACATAAAAAAACCAATAATTTACTACATATATTTTAAAGAGTACGGAAAGCACAAGTAGAAAGCATTCCGGCTCAAAACACCAACATCTTTCACATTGTGGTTTTTATAAAGACGAGATAATCATAAATCAAAGGTTCAAACTTAAATACAGCGTTATGCAACTCTTTCCCTTGAGATAGAGAAATGATAAAATTAAAAAAAGAAAAAAAAACATCTGATGCTGATAGAATAATTTCAAACATTTGAAATTAGAATAGGGTTAATTTCTTAGTTTTGACAATGGTCTAATATATAATAATCATCAGGAGTAATGTTTCTGGTCCGGCCAATTCTGTTGATCAGAGGCGCGACAACAAGGGTTCGAAACAACTGAGCAGCCGGACATTCAATTTTTAGGGACATTCAATTATAGAGCTTAAATATTCAACGCGGGACCCTTCATACGAGGTGGTGATGATAAATACTTTACCAAAAATTTAAAAAACCGAATAAACTAATAGACTTTTCTGAATTAATCCCCCTTCCCCTTGCTGCTTTTTTTTTTTTTTAAGCACAGTTAGCACGTGGTGTAAACAATGGTATTATACCAAATCAAATAAATGAGTTTGCTCAGCAGTCATTATCATGATAATGGCATAATAAATATTATAGACAATAGACGCTGGGTCCATCTATAGCTCAGTACTGTTAGTGTAACTGCTGGTGCAATCGAAATACATTACACGATTCCAACATGTTGGCTGCAAGGATCCATGGCGAAAGATGGCGAACAAACAACCATCGATTCAGATTACATTTAAGGCTTTAAATGCACCGAACTCACCTCTACGGCGTGGGTTCGATAAACAGACGAAATCAAAGCAATTCTTATACTCTCATGCTATGGTCTAACTATCGCTGAATAATCTTCCGTGAAACTGAAAGGATGACACTGCCATTACGCGATGTTGATGAGGTTTGTTTCGAGTTATAGATCTTGATCCAGTCTAGGTCTAGTGATGTCGTACATTATCAGCACTCGTTCGTAACAAGATAGCGCGACCTGCAACACAAGCCCCGAATCAGGACTTACGGAGCTCCAACCTACATCTACCCTTATCTTCATCGTTAGTGATAAACAATACTGCTGGTCGAGCTTGCTTCATTATAACTGGTACAAGCCATCATCGGTGTGGTAAAGCTGCGTCATAAAATTAAAAATAAAAATATATCTTCTGTTCTGATTAGTCTTCAAACGTCATTTCGCGAGATTGGTCACCTCAGAATGCCATTCTGTTCATTGGTACGAGGAACCAAATATAATGTAAACAAAATTTTTATGGTAAATGGAAACCCCGTCCCAACTTGTATAAACGTTTCACATTCTGATTATCAATGAAACTTTAAAAAAAAAAAAAACGTTTACAAGACGACGTGATTCTTAAGTTAAGAAAACAAAAAATTACTGAATCTCTCTCTCTCTCTCTCTCTCTCTCTCTCTCTCTCTCTCTCTCTCTCTCTCTCCAAAATAAAAAAAGAAACACAAGGCCGGCAATTTCTAGTTACTTTCCATATACGTTACTTTAAATTCTGCAAATATTTGATGAAAATTGAATTTGAGACAGAAATTTTCTATATTTCCAAACTCTTTATTTCACTGTCCATATTAGAATATCTTACATCATACCATGGAAGCTAAAAGAAAGCTCAATTTTCAACAAACAGGTTAAAAAAACACATGTTTATAATTATGCAATCCTTTTTTTTTTTTTTTCAAATTATCAAGTTGAGACCAGTCGTTATCGTCTTGTAAATAGAGTATTTTTGAAAGCGTTTCACACAGGACTTTCCACAACATGATTTTGTTTTTGTAAACATTAGTGCGTGATGTTTTTCTACAACCTTACTTTAAAAGACAGGCTTAAGAGCAGCAATAATAAATTAAATTTTCTTGTTATCTTCTTGACCTGTAAGTAACAGCACTCCGTACCACCTAGAGCAATGTACAGGCCTACCTATCCTCGTCTTACAGATAAGGAAAAGATGAGATATAAAATGAACAAGGACACTAATCGACCTATTATGACGAAATCAATTTGTTAACTCCTTAGACTCAAGCAAGTTTAAGAAATAGAATGTGTCTGCTTCAAACCGAAAAGAAAGATATGAAAGCGAATCTACAGCGCTGCACTGGGTATCTTTGATATACATGTAACTGAATTTCAATTCACTTTTTCCTGAGTTGCCTAGGTTCGATCCTCTAAATAAAGCTTTATATTTCCGAAATCTATCACTTCTTGTCTTTTATGCAGTTGCTATGACAGTTCTATTTTAACAGAATAAAGAGAACTCAAAAAAATGTAAGAAGCAAAAGTAAATAAAAGATACGAATAAAAAATTTGCAAAAAGACAATACACATACAGTGAGTCACAACAAAAATGAAAAGGAGTGCCGAAAAATGGCAAACTAAATATATTAATGAAACTAAAGAAGAAATGGCTTGAGATCTTTTAGGAACGGTTAAACTGCGAAGATGCTTTAAATTCCCAAGAGGAAGTGAAAGTCGAAGGAAAGGTGACGAAAAAGAAAAACGAGGTAATTTAAAATATTGTCATTGTTTAGTAAAAGTACATGTAGTTTTTGTAGTATTAGCAACAGCAATAGTAGTAGTAGTAGTAATAGTAGTAGTAGTAGTAGTAGTAGTAGTAGTAGTAGTAGTAGTAGTAGTAGTAGTAGTAGTAGTAGTAGTAGTAGTAGTAGTAGTAGTAGTAGTAGTAGTAGTATAGTAATAGTAGTAGTAGTAGTAGTAGTAGTAGTAGTAGCAGCAGCAGCAGCAGCAGCAGAAGTAGTAGTAGTAGTAGTAGTAGTAGTAGTAGTAGTAGTAGTAGTAGTAGTAGTAGTAGTAGTAGTAGTAGTAGTAGTAGTAGTAGTAGTAGTAGTACGGTCAATTAAATTGAATATCGCAGTGGAGTTTTGTGAATAATTGTCAAGCACCGTAAAAAAACAAAAATAGGTAGAGTGCAAAACAATACAGTAGTAGTAGTAGTAAAAGTAGTAGTAGTAGTAGTAGTAGTAGTAGTAGTAGTAGTAGTAGTAGTAGTAGTAGTAGTAGTAGTAGTAGTAGTGGTGATGGTGGTGTTATTGCGATAGAATAAGTAATAGTATTAGTATCAGTAGAAGAAATATAATTAGAAATTATAGAGATGCAGAAGAATAAGGAGAAGGAGAAACTATAAAATAGACAGGGAGCAAGAAAGAAAGTAAAAAGAAGTTAACATAGTAGACAACAGACAGAGGGAGATGAAGAGAGACTAACACAGGGTAAGACAACCAGATAGATATGGAAAAGAGGAGTAAAAAGATCAATAAATGGATAGATAGATAAACTGAGAGAGAAAGGTAGGAAGAAGAATAAAGATAAAAAAAATTTCAGCACTTTTGCTCTAAAAGAACACGAAAGAGAGACAGGTCGAAAGAGAGAGAGAGAGAGAGAGAGAGAGAGAGAGAGAGAGAGAGAGAGAGAGAGAGAGAGAGAGAGAGAGAGAGAGAGAGAGAGAGAGAGAGAGTTATGAAGAAACATGAGGAAAAAGAAGACTTAGAGAGTATACAAGTAGAAAAAGAGAAAGAAGGCGGGATAGAGAAAGAAAGAGACAATAAAAGAAAAAAAAGAGAGAAAAAGAGTATACAGATAGATAAGCCGTGGGAAAATAAAAGAGAGGAACAAAAAGAAACTTCGACAAAATCAGTCTCACGGAGAGCAAAGAGTGAAAGAATGAAAGAAAAGATGAGAAGAGGAGGAAAGAGAGAGAGAGAGAGAGAGAGAGAGAGAGAGAGAGAGAGAGAGAGAGAGAGAGAGAGAGAGAGAGAGAGAGAGAGAGACAGACAGACAGACAGACAGACAGACAGACAGACAGACAGAGGGACCGACAGACAGAGATGGAGAGAGAGAGAGGAGGGCAGAGATAGATTGAGGCGGAGATAATTTGTGTGTATATATATATATATATATATATATATATATATAGTTTGAAGATAAGTTGGAATAATTGATAAGAGTGCTCAACTGTGGGAGCTCTTCATAGATATAGAAGATCTTACCTTAAATTCTCTTCATAGGATACTGGTGTTTCAAGCGGAGGACAAGGGTGTCGCTTGTCCTCCGCTCTTTTCAGGTTTGACTGAGGTGTGTTCGGTTGCCGTTCCGACCTTGTACTATTGTTTTTCCTTTCCAGGCCACTGAAAGTTTTGTAGCAAACGCTTCTTTCTGTGGGGGCACGATGAAAAGATTTGCCTCTTTTCGTTGAAGCTTGGTTTTGTTTTTAGAATGAAATATTTCTCTGCTATGCATAGGTTGCATCTGTCTGTTACTGCTGAGTATGGCTGCGCCCTTTCGATTATATCCAATGTATAATGATCACACGAGAAAATGCACTAACTCTGTCATCCAGCACTAACTCCTGCCACGACTAATATCCAATTGTTTTTGTTTTCTCTTTGACTCTAAAGTCAATTCGATCTAGACTAACTCCGATGCGACTTTGGTCAACTTATTCACTTATCAGTCTATGGTCATCTCATTTAAGCGTTGTGATGCCAAGTAACGTTCGTTGGGCTTTTTAAAAGTAAATTTAGAAATCGTTTAAACTCTTACCGTTCAGTACACGGCGTACACCATCATTTTCATGGTGGTTTCCAAAGCTATCTGTGCTTCACATGAAATAGTTATAACGAATGAATATCGTTTTAATGAAGCATCCGTTTCTGAATGCTACTTTTCGAGTCAAAGAAGTCTGCGGAAAGATGTGCTAAAGAGACCTATAGGCAAGGCTACTAGGACCGAAGGATAGACATTTGGAGTAAAATAGAAATGAGAAAAATGGAGATGATGATCCCTAAACGTTTATACGTACCTCATTGTAATTTTATCATCGTTGATTGAAATGGATGGTTGCAAACGACGCAAAATTATACTGCAGTAAGAACCCGTTAACAATAACACATGATCTTGCTTACACCAATGTATTTTGTGCAAACGGAGCCCAGTCACAAGATGAGATAAAGCAATAGTGTTGTCCGCCTATTTTGGGTCTCTCATTTCTTCCTGTGGAATTTGTGAGCAGATGTTGATTTTTTATCAAGTGGAAACAAAAACTAAGTGATGAACATAAAATTACATTGCAATCAGTTTGGAAGGCACCAATATGCATTGATCTCAATCGCTCCCTTAGTTTTAGATGGATTCACAAGGAGATGATAAAAACTCGAGGCGAGAAGTGATGGAGAGGAGCAAGAAAGGAGGGTAGATGTAGTAAACAGTGAGCGATAGATAACTAGAAATTGGAGTTTAAAAAAGATGGAGATGACAAAAACCAAAGAGATGTAGATAAGTTTACAGAAAATTAAAGAAGAGATGAAAGATTTACAGAAAGAGGAAATAGTATGAAAGGAGATGAAAAGTACATTAGAGAGAATGTTGAAATAAAGGCACCATAGAAATATTACAAAGAAAAAATACCAAGAGAGCGTGAAAGCTAGAGGGACATAATTTCTTACACAAATTAAACAGAGAAATGATCTTGGAAAAGAAATCCAGATCGTGAGGATGTAAGAAGGAGATTAAAAGCAACTTGGTGGATAAATGAAGTGAATTTTGTAGGAGATTGATAGAACTTACAAACACCATTTTCTTTTAGCCCATGAAGTAAAATGTACAACTGTACGAAACTCTTCTAAGGGCGCATGACCTATCCAGAAATATTAAGGCTGTTAAAGACAGGTTGTTTTTTTATTGACAGCTATCGAGCCTAATTTCAGCTTTGCCGACTGAGTCATGCTTGATATGTATAAAAAAAATAGGGTCTAAGATCACATTGTTATGGAAGGGCTTTAACTGACAAACAAAAACACCAATTAGTACTTAAAAACTTGACGAAATATTATAAATTTGAGAATTTTGTGAATAGCAAGCTTTTGAGATTTACCTTGACAGAGACGGAGGCTGACGTTGAGCGAAAAACAGCGCTAATTACTTAAAAATTGAGCCTCTGTCATACAAACTAGGATGACTTTTCACTCGAACTCAGTCTATCTCTCAGATCTGCAATGATAGTTACTTTAAGGTTAATGACCCGCATCAGATAGAGTTGTGCATCTTAACCTATGAAGTGAAATCTTGATCACGTATTCTAAGCATGATACTAACAAACACCGCCAATGAATTAGAGTAGATTATCGCTGTAGTGAATTACTTCTTCATAATAATTTCTAACAACGAGATTATTAATCAATCTGGTATTCTTCATCCTTCTAAGTATTTAAGTTATCAGTGTTTTGTATAAGAAACGGCGCCCTTTATCTCTCATTTATTTGTCTACTACCAGGCCCTAGTCACGCGGTTAAGAAGTGACATAGTCTATAAGAATGATGTAAACAATGATACACCGTAAAGGAAAACGAAAGACGCATATATATCTGGAGTAGAGCCTGAATGAAATAACCGACGCAAGATACCGAATGACCAAATCGTGATATATTCGTGACTGGTCAATGGTCAAGACTAGCGTCTTTGTTATTATTAGCCATCTCCAACAACGGCACCAACTCGTTGCATCATATTAAAGACTAAAAAAAAAAAAAATAGAAGTCCGTTGGTAGAGGCAGAAAATATATAGTTGCTATAGTAGTTATAATTGTAGTAGTAAATGTAACGGCGGTAGTAGTGGTAGTAGTAGTAGTAGTAGTAGTAGTAGTAGTAGTAGTAGTAGTAGTAGTAGTAGTAGTAGTAGTAGTAGTAGTAGTAGTAGTAGTAGTAGTAGTAGTAGTAGTAGTAGTTGTGGTAGTGCGATAGAAGTAGTATTAGTATTAGTAATAGTTGTGGGAGTATAACTGGATAGAAATTATAGAGTTTGCCGTAGTAGCTGTGGTCTTATGGCAGTAGTTGCAGCAGCAGTAGTGGTAGCAGCAGTGGTAAAAATATTTTAAGGGAATCTAATAGTCAAGAAAAAATAAAGAAAATCACCCATGCACTGAATATGTGGAAAGCAAATCTCATGCTGCTTTACGTTTTAAAGATGATTAGTCTATTAGACCTTGGTTATAAGTATTGGCCACCTAGGACTAAGTGGATGCGAAGTTAAGAGATGATAACTTTGAAGATAAACAAAAGGTTACAATTTCTAAATCATCTTCTGAAGTTCGGTGCAGAATTATTTGAATAACTATAATATGTAAAATTTACTTTCAGGTTTCTCAACACTTTCAAGAATATTCATGACTATATCAATTTGTTGGGTTGGAAAGGAAAACAAGCAACTAAGAAGGAAAGAAAACGAAACACAGAACACAGACGTATTAAGTTGGGCCGACCAATATTTCAGCAATCGTGTTTCTTTTAATTACCACTTTATTATATTATAGAATTGGGTCATTTAAAGTGGCTTGATGTAAATATGTAAAATGTCTTTGCTACTATCCAGAAATGACAATGTGTGTGTGTGTGAGTGTGGCCAATCGCTGACAAACTGATATCAGTGCTGCGCGTACCTCGTGATAAAAGGGGCGTGTCCTAAGTTGCACTGGGATGGTCCTTATTGGCACGGATAGTCATAGGGAAGGACCAAATCCTGAAAGTCAGTGAATTTGCCAAAATGTTGGATAAAGATGCTTTGATCGGCGAAACAATGCTAAAAGCATATACTGGGAGTGAATGGATAGGTACTTTTTTTTTTTTCAAATCGACCCCTCTTTAGTGAAATGGCTTTTTCCTGTCTCTCAAAAAATGCGTTAGGCACGGAAATAAAAATTATACCTTCTACAATCTTTAGAATATCAGCCTTAGTTATAATCCGAAGAATTATTACAAATTCAACGCTTTACAGAGCTGTCTGAAACCCCAAATAGATAGAATGAAAGATAGATGAATGTAGAAATGAAGATAGATAGATAGATAGATAGATAGATAGATAGATAGATAGAGAGAGAGAGAGAGAGAGAGAGAGAGAGAGAGAGAGAGAGAGAGAGAGAGAGAGAGAGAGAAAGATTGTGAGAGCAAAAAAGAGAACAAGCCAGAGAGAGAGAAAGAGAAATTGAGAGAAGGAAGGGGAGATAAATCGTTACACAGAAAGAGAGATACCGACAGACACACATACACACTAGTTAGAAACTGAGTTTATCGACGGTCATTCCTTATTTGTAGCAATTTTAAGAGAATTCATACGAAAACAAGGATGAATCATAAAGCCCTTGTTTGCTATTTCTTCCTATTAACTGCAGACAAAAAACGCCAACATCCTTCTATCACACTCACGAGATAATCAGAAAAGCATGTGATGCCGAAGAGACTTCTCATGACCTTGTATTGAAACACGTCATATTCTTAATATCGAGCAAAAACGCACATCTTCTGATTTTCCTATCAGATTGCATCCTTTACCCTTCTTGCTTAGCAAGCATGTTTCTAGGACAAAAAAGAAATATATTTCGAGCATAACTTTCTATTTCATGATGATTCAGGCAATGGGGTCCTTTTTTTAGACTGAGACAAAGATTAAAAAAATGATTATTTCAACAATAAGTAATAAATTGGTTAAATAAGTTATATGAGTCGTTTCCTTCGAAGCAAAAACAGCTAAGTCAACTGTTGCAAGAGGTAAAGAATAAAGGGAAGAATTTTTTATTTTTATTTTTAATCTTTTTTTTTTATTTATTTATTTTATTATTTTTTTTTTTTTTGCTTTTTGGTGTGTAGAATTGGAAAATTGAGGAAAGAGAAAAAAGGGGAAGGATGTGCTATTCATCTAACGTTATTCATTACTCTTGCTAACATCTAGATTGTGATCTAGAAAATATTAAATAATGCCAGTTTTACTAGTACCCCTAAAACTAACTGAACGCACACTACATAATCAACATTATCTTTGGATCCTCATAAATCCACATCCTCTAAACCGTCTAATATATACTTGAAGGATATTTGTTAACAAAAAATCTAGATAAAAGAAAAAACCTGCTGCACAGAAGGATCTTTTGTAAACAAAAGTCAATTTTTATCTGGTGTCTATGGGATTAGAACATACGCTTGTATTGTTTTCATTTGATTTGTAATTAAAAAACTAGCAAACAAAAAAGCCTGAGATCATCTTGTTAAATACAGGATGCGTTGAACAGATAACAAAACTCGTTTTAGCTTAGTTTGCTGTCTACCTCTGTGACTTCCTCTTCCGTTTTATTTCCCCCTCACTCACCTCTCTCTAAAAAAGAAAATATATAATAATTTTTTTTTCTTGTAATTGTTGCGCCAGTATAATATCTAATATTAGTCCATTTAGCGTGTCGGAAAAATATTCACCGATCAGAGAGAGAGAGAGAGAGAGAGAGAGAGAGAGAGAGAGAGAGAGAGAGAGAGAGAGAGAGAGAGAGAGAGAGAGAGAGAGAGAGAGAGAGAGTGTGTGTGTGAAGTGTCGGGAGAGAAAAGGGAATCGGAAACAAAGTTGGAGAGAGGGGGAGGTCAAAATTTTCAGAATTTATTTTCAAAAATTATACTTTTATATAGTCTTTTCATTAACAATAATTAAAAAAAAAGAATAAACGTAACTTAGAGAGGGGCTTTATCCTTAAAAAAAAGCATAAACAAAAAACCCCCCACGAGTTTGATTGTGTGAGTCGCAGTTTAAATCGGAACTTTTTTTTTTTTTATCAACTTCCCTTGTTTTTAACTGGGGGGCTCCGTTCGTTTTCGTTCACAACAAGCCTGGTAAACTATGGTTCAGAGATGAATTTTGATCAGAAGAAAGCTGTTTATTTGCAAAATTTTTGAAAAGTATAGATGCTTTTAACGGTTGTTTCAAGAAAGATTATGATAAAAATTACTTTACACAGGCTGATAAGCTAAATATTGACTTGGATCCAAACGGTTTGTTAGAATCTATAGAAGTGCCGTAAGACAGAAACTGGTTGCGAACTGCTGATTTCTTTGCAATCTGTTATCCAATATTTATAATTGGAAACCAATATGAAATAAAGACCTTTTTGCACCTGCTCTTGGCGAGCAGGAACTTCTATCAATGTGCTTCAAATACAAACCGTAGAAAATTAAAGCTAAACTAGTCTCCAAGCTAGGCAAACAATGTGCTTCAAATACAAACCGTAGAAAATTAAAGCTAAACCAGTCTCCAAGCTATGTAAACGAAGACAGCTATAGTATTCCAAAATGCAATCTCAGCTTAATCTGTTATTCAAGCACTTGCTCGATTACAAAATTTCGGAGGTGAGTTACAGACCGACTTCACTGCCACCATAGTCGTGATGTCGTCGCTGTAGGTAGGTTTAACTGTATTCGAAGAGAAAACTTAATCTAAGTAGCTGGGTAGATAGAAATGAGTGTGTCATTTTATTAAAAAAAAAAAAAAGGAAAAGATTATGATTCTATAATCAAATACCTCATTGTATTTCCATTTCGATTTACAACCAAATTCTTTATTATCCTGCTTAGAGATGTGACTTACACCAATTCAATCACCATACTTTATCATCCGATCGAGTCGAGGAGTTGAATGTGTGTGTGTGTGTGTGTGCCTGGAAAAAGGACCCATTATATGTAAACTATGTGACTTATCAATGAAAATCATGTGCTAGTTATAAAATCATTCCTTGAACGTTTAAGATTTCACTTTATAAAATTTGATAAATGTAAAGGAGTTCCCTCTACCATGAGGAAAATATAAAAACCAGAGAAAGAGAGAGAGAGAGAGAGAGAGAGAGAGAGAGAGAGAGAGAGAGAGAGAGAGAGAGAGAGAGAGAGAGAGAGAGAGAGAGAGAGAGAGAGAGAGAGAGAGAGAGAGAAGGTCTAAAAAGACTCAGGCACACAACTTTATAACTACGGGACTAAAAAAAGAAACAACACAAGTATAGATTTCACATTAAACGTTTCGCCTTTATTGTGGCTTCATCAGAGTAGAAAAAACTGACTTCAACAAGTTATACAAAACATTGGGAGAGCTGGGCTCAGACGGGACATAAGGGGGTATAAGCAATGAAAAACATAGAACTAAGAAATTCGAGTAGTGGTTGTTTAATAATAACTATACACTCAGTGGTACCTCATGTAGTATGAAAACTTTTTACTCTTTCCGGTACATTTTTAACGGTGAACAAAACATACTGATCTTTGATGATTATGCTGGATGAATTAATTCACTAAGACAATTATTTGTAATATATATATATATATATATATATAACATATATAAAATAAAAGTACAACTTAAAACTTAATTTTTTGCAATAAGTAGCTGTTGCGAGGTATGATTTTTTTT